>NCKU01000384.1:0-44357 GCA_003675995.1 Dinothrombium tinctorium | reverse complement strand
AGGTGTAAATTAAATGCAGTATTTATTCGTGTAAGTCATTTTCATTTCTTGTTTTCAATAAGCGCATCAATTTCTTTGATATTTTGATAAAATGTATAAACTTAAGTTTCATAGATAAAAGTCTCATCCTACTTCCTACATCCCACACTTAAAGATTCGTACTTTTGAAGTCGAAAGCTAGAATTAAAATTTTTTTGAACTAAAAGAAGATAAAATCTTTTAAGAAAATATTGTATTTCTCGAAATAATCGCCCTGAAAGTTTATTTATTTTATTTTTTGAGAGACTTAAAAACTTGAGCTTTTAGATTAATTAGGGTAATGATTATTTTTCAGATTATATTAAAAAATTATTTAATTATTCAATTATATAATTAGCAAATTATTTCTCATAATAACCATTTTTACATGTAGATGTAGGCTTCAGAGGCGATTATTCCGAAAGAGGCGATTATTTTCGAGAAATACGCTGATAATTGAGTGAATCATTATGAAAGGTTTACTTTGCAAGGGGATCATTGTTAGATAAACTCTTTGATAATAAATTTATTCAATTATTGGTTTAGTTAATTTTTAAAAAATTGTAAAACATGAAAATATGTGATTCGAAAAGAAGTGTGAAACAGCTGAAAGGCATCTCGATAATTTAACATCTTTAGAAGATCACGATTCATTAACAAAGCAGTGTTCGAGTGTCTAATCACTCACCGCATCACTCCGATGTAAGGTGTTGCAAATAACTGTGTGATTTAATTGCTTGTCTGAGTAAGCATTAGGCCGCGTCAGACCACTGAAAATAGAGATGAGACTGTGCGAATTCCCCCAAATAATTTCCTAAGCTTAAAAAGCTCTAAGGAAATTAGGAGGTGGTACGCCGGATGACATCGATCAAGCAATTTGGTCTACCGGATGACCGCATGAAAAACAAACAATTGCTAAAGCTTTGCGTACGATTTTACTGCAAAGTGCTAAACGAAGGAAACCAGAATTCTTCTGGCGCTGTTTTGCCCGAATGTTAGCGCGACAGTCCGCGTGAGCGGGTAAAAGTTTTTAAAGGCCAACTTTTAGCAGCGCAAGCAGCATCCATGTTTTGTGGCAATGAAAAAAGTGAACGTTTAAATTCAGACGCGAGGTTTGTAAACTCAAGCATAATAAGCAATTACTTCGCGTGTCGATTACAGAAGTGCTCATTGTTTCGGTGCGAAAGGAACGAGTAACGAGTCTGAATTGAGAATAGCGATACAAGGACAAACGGAAACGAACACAAACGCATTCGCATCTTACGAAATCGGATAAAAATATTGCAAAAAAAGCTATTTAAGCGACTTCGCCAAACAATGTTTTCGCCACCAGATGTTTAAATTAGAGGTCAATTTCAGTCTGTCTCGCCTTCTCGTTTTTATGTCGATTTACCATTGTTTATCGCATTGTTAAAAATACTTCGAAGAGTGTACAGCATCTCTTGAGGTGAAACATCCAATACCGCAGTAGACATGTTTAAAAGTTGCAATATTTATTCAACACTGAGAAGATAAAAGACAATATTGAGAAAAGAGACTATAATACACAGTCGTTAGTCACTATTAAATTGCAGAAATGATACTGCTGTAAACTATGGGCAGTTGAAGAGTCGAGCTTTGCTTCCGTCCACAATTAACGTTAGTTAGTACAATGTGCTATACAAAAAAAGCGATTGAAAGGACATTTAGAAATTAAAGTTGGTTTATATGAGATGACGATTTATCCTCATTTATACAATGTACCATATAACTAACATAAAAGAGCAACTCCTGCTGATGCTGTATCATCACTGCATTAATTACACTAACGTTCGGGCTTCGAAGTTGGAACGGTGGATAAATCAAGGAAATATAATATATATAACAGATTGTATTTTGTCATTACTTTTTTAAATTTCAGGCGTTAATATATTTCATTTTAAATCCCTTCCCTTTATCATAGTTTATTAACACTAAACTTAAAACTCGCTTATCCCTAAGAGTTGTCTGGACTCGGAGACGTACTATCGGAGGTTTTCTTTGATTCTTTTTCTTCTTCTTCATTGAAATTAAGCCAACTTTGTTCTACGATCGCAGCAACTCTCTTCTCGTATTCACGTCTATTTTCTTGATACAACTGTGCTGCCAACGAATTTGCAGGTGAGTTCGGATTCGGTTCATCGAGTAATGATTGAATTGATGTTAAAATCGCGGAAACATCGTATGTTGGAGACCATCGATTCTGCAGAATGTCTAAACAGATGCTTCCGTCGGCGTACACTGAAAAAGAGTCAATTACTGATTGCATACAAGTGTCACTGAAAAGTGTTAAATAAATGTGAACAGATAAAAAGGAAATGGTGAACAAAAACAGATTTCTATTCAGATTTGGCCAACATTTGCTTGCGAACAATGCAATAACGCTGCTGTCGCTGCGAGTGAAGAGTGGTTCAGTAACACACAAATGGGTCGTGTTTTGAGGTGATCGCGAGTGAGGTGAGCGACAGCAGTTCAATGAAGGCGTGAATCGCGAGTGAAGCCTACCGTTGGGATGAAACATCTTCGATACGAAGCGAACAGTCGGCGGTTTGTTCGGGTATTCTTCGGTAAATTCAAGTGTCAATTTAAAAGTGCCATCTTCGAAAGGAGTATCTCGTGGCCTGCAATCGCAAGAAAAGAACACAAGGTTATTGTTGAACGGAAAGTGGCAAAGCGACGAACCCGAAAATGACCGCGTTCCAAATCATAATGTTGTTGTCGGTCGGGGCTCCACTCACTCCTGCGGGAGGGTCCTCTTGCAGTCTGCTCCCGAAACGAGATACAGTTCGCGAATTACGCATTAATGGAGAGAAGCAATACAAACCGTTTGAAATCACGCATCAATCGTCTTCTCGCAGGAGTCGACATTTGCTAAGCGAACGACGTCCGTCTAAACGCTGACCGACGAAACGGTGACCAAAAAAAGATGAATTCGTGCTCGAATCGAATGCGAATGCGATCGAATTTACACTCTTTTCGATTATTTCACTTTTCGCAATTCACGAAAATATTAACGCTGACGTCACGAGAAATCGACTCTTCCACTCACACGCTCTGCGCACGCGTCGTCCGCGTTCGCCGTGCTGTGTTCGCTCCTCGCCGTCGGTCGAAGCGGCGCACGGCGCCCCTTCGCCCTCCGAATGCGGCTCGCTCAATCGCTTCCTGTCCGAGTCCGACTTCGCGTTCGCACCTTATAATTTTCGATTCGCGCTCTAAAAATTCATTTTTTGTTCAGCGCACAAATTGCTTCGTTCAACGCTTTTTATTCTCCAAACGTAATTGCTCTTTAATTGTTTTGATTGCTGAAATTGCAAACAAATTTCACTTTAAAATTGATCGTTTCAGCGCGAAAGTAAAAGTTCAATCATTCTTTTCCGATCCTTTACCAACTCTTTTCGCAACCGAATTTTTATATTTTTATCACATAATCAACCCCCAAAATTTTATCATCAATTTCCAAAACTTTGACCAAATTTTCTTTTAAATTAATTTATTCACAGGTTTAATTAATGGAATATTATGAGTCAGCAGGAATCATAATGAACGTAATTAACGGCGTAATGTTTCTCAAATTAAATCAATGTGAAAAATTGAATGAATGAATGAATCAAACAATTTTCAAACAGCAGAATCATTTAGAGGTGTCAACGGATAACGGGAAAATCGATTACGTCCCTTAGGAAAAACTGGTGGTTTTTAGATTCCATAACCCGTTTTTCCAGTAAACCTGTACTTTGTAAAACCCTTCGACACCCATAACGCCGGTTAAATTGATAGTTTCAAACAAAATACAGACAGGAAAAGCCGAGAAAAACTTGAGGCCATTTTTTTCATACGCTCGCATTTTGACAGCATTGAAAAGGTTCAATGAGAACGGTTTGTTGTGATGAAAGTTTGAACATTAGCATGAAAAGCTTGTTTATTTCTATATCATTAATTAATCCAAAAATTCTTTAGCTTACAATTCGTTCAAACAATTCTTGTCAATAACAAATGAAAATTGGTGAGCTTTTTAAAAAATTTTAAAAATTTGCTCCAAATCAATAAAGCTTTCTAGTTAGTTTAAAAATTTAAATATGATTGCTTTAGTTTTTTCTTCATTAAAAATGATTAAATTACATCTTAATAAACGCTATTCCACAAACAATTGACTTCAAAACTCAACTATGTGTTAAACATCAATGTTAAATGATTTTTTGTTAATTGTTGCTATGTAAAACTCTCATATTTTAATTTCTTTTAAATTAAATAAGCCAAAACGAAGTCGAATTTTCAATATAAGCTTATAACTTCAACAAGCGCATCTTATTTTTAAAAATGAGTTTTTGTGTTAGTCATCTTCGACCAAAAGCAAATCGAAAGCGCAATTCTTATTCTAGCCAAAAGACGGTGTACTTGCGCTTATATGAACACTCAAACTCAAAAGGATGATAGATGCATTAAGAAAGAGAAGCCAGTTGAAGTCGGGGTTTGTTATTAATTTTTTAACAATAAAAAGTTACGCTGACAATTAGTTTACATGTTAATTTTTAAAATCTCTGAGGTATAATTAAATTTCAACGATAAGCACAAAAATAATTTTAAAAAAATTAAAGTTTTTTATTTGAAAGTTCTCTTTTAAAATAGTTTTTTGAGATAATTTTCACAAAATTCTTTGTTACAAATATATTACAAGAAAAAAGTTTTCGAATATCTCACTTGGTCTAAAATTAATCGCAATTTAAAAAATATATTTAAACTTTGGGAGAAAACAAATGACAACTTCAAAGCTTGCGGGAACTCTTTTATAATTTAAAATTGAATTTTTTTTATCTTGCTAGAAATCACTTTTTACAAGCATAAGTAAAAACGCATACATTGAACATTGTCTATTGAATATTGCGATTTACAAAAACTATAGATCAGCAATTGCAATTTCCAACGTGTAAAGAATAATTTTATTTGTATTAAGAGTAATTTTATGCGATATTAGTCATTGTAATATCAAGTTATCATGTTTTCTGAAATTTGATTATCACGAGTTTGGTTCATTTTGGAATCTTAAAAAGTTTTTCTTTGCTTATTCAAATAAGAATATTCATAAATGAATGATAAATATTTCATTGTTATAATTCATAGATGAATATTCATTGTTTATACGAATTTGATATCAATTGAAAACATTTTAATTACAAAGAGGATCTTATAAACTTCAATTTGTTTGCCATTGATGAAATATTTTATTTGTTTGAGGCATATAATGAATTCAATGATAGGTTTAAGCAAAAATGATGCAACAATGGCTTTATTGAGCAAAGATAAAAACAAAAATGTGAAATAATTTGGACTTTTTGAAAGAATAAATTTTCTTTAAAAAATTTCTTTGAAGTTCCATTTTTCAGATGGAAAGAGCTGTCATTCTAAAAATATGTGCATTAACTCATTCGCTTTTCCTTTACTTGTTTGTTAAATTTCTCTGGAATCAGTTTATTGAATGCGTAATTGGAGGATTGACAAAAAGGAAATATAAGCCATAAAGTTTTCAACGATCAGATTACAATTAATTACATTTTATGCTCTTTTGAATAAAAGCAAATTTTAATTTTTGTGAGATTGTTTAATTTTTGGCTGAGCCATCGAAAAAAAATGTAAAAAAATAAATCTTGCCCATTGGTCTATGGCAACGCTTTTTACTTTTTACTCAGTTTGTAGATTTTACTTGAATTTTATGCAAATGCATTAAGTAGTCCTTCGTTTTACAAGTTGATAAGTTTCTGGAATGAGTAAATGGGTAAAAGGGTCTCTAATACACAATGTTGAAGAATTGGCATTTCAAATGACTTTTCTTCAAGTTTTACGAAATTTAAAGTGAAAATACAAAGTCAATGAAAAGTTATTTATTAATAATTTTGATTTCCTTCTTCAATTGTTTAAAACTTGTCCTTTTGTATCCTTTTTTTTTATTGATTTTTCACTTTATGATAAAGTACCGCATTATAAAAAAGGAGATTTGATTCGCATAGAAGATGGAAAACAAAACAGTTTGGCATGACTTTAATGTAATGGAAAAAATTCAAAACGTTATATTTGAAAAAAAGTGGAAGCACAAACAAAATTAAGCAATTCAATTTTTAAATAAAAGAGCCTTTATTTCGCGCTTCAATCCAAAAAGCAATTAAACCTTTCAAGATTTAACATTTTCAGCTTCATTTTGCTCCATCGATCGCTCATTTAGATTTTTATCTCCGAGGTAGAATTATCTTGGCATTAAAATTTTGTTTGACATTTGCAAGCTATCTAAAACTGTTTATTTGCAAAATTCATTAATCCTTTTGAAAATTCTTTCTTTAAATAAAAATTCGTTTATAATCCAATCAGAATTATCGAAATGTTATCTGAAAATGAAATAATCTTTTATTTGCAAAATGAGTGCAATTTACTAGTTGAAAAACTTGTAGCAATGAAAATAATTTAAAATTTAATTTTCTTAAAAATAATCTAAAAATGAGAATAATAATCTCATTTAGCTTTTAAAGCGCGTCCAAATTGAACATGCAAGAAAGATTGTGCTTAGAGGCACGTGCATCACCTAATCAATTGACAAATCTTTACTAAAACTTAAGTGATCAAAATCTGTGCTTATTCAAAAAATTTGAGTGGATTTATTTTTAAAAAATTATTCTGTCAAAATTTTCGGTTTTTTCTATTTAAAATTAATTCATATTTATTGATGTCGAAGTTTTCGTTTATTATTTTAATGGTGAATTTAGAGTCTGGAACCTCGAGGACACTTTAAGCAAAAGTGAGCAAATGCTTGAAGAAATCGAGCTTTGCTGAGCAATCTGATCTCATTTGACGCCTTCTGCTGGCAAAGTATTGCTTAACGTATCACCCTTTATGATTAAAGAGCGGAAAAAATATTTTATTGCATGAAAGTTATTTCATGCCATTAAAAGTGCATAAGATAAATCTTTTTCATTTAAATTGCATAAAATCGAGTTTTTTTTTCATCAATCATTACTCATTTTAAAGTTAAATGAGAAATTAACTAAACAAATAGTGAAATATATATGCACCTAATGTAATCTTTTAGCTTTTCTCTTTGGTTTCAGCTTTATTGATGAACTTAAAAATTGTTCAAAATATTTTTTTATTTCATTACAAAAATCTGGATAAGAAAAATTGAAAAACATGGATTTACAACAGTATTCAAGTTTATTTCAAAAAGTACATAATTTTTCAATTATATAAAATGTATTCGATCTAAGTGCATTTTATTTTTAACATTCTTTTTGCTTTTGAACATAATTTAAAAAATAAATTGATTTTTTGAAATACATGAAAATACATTTCGAACGCATATAAATAAATGTTAACAAATTCATAGCAGAACTTAATTAGCATTAATTTGCTATTTAAAATCTTTACAATAAATTTATTTATTGTGCAATAAATTTAAATATTTTATTGCATTTAAAAAAAAATTGAGAAAAAATTATTTTATAATATTTTGATCTAAAATTTCTGTTTGAAATCTTTTGTTGCATAAAACTCATTTCGTTCTAACATAAATTGATAAAAAAAATTTTATTTTTATTACATTAAATTCCTTTTTTATTTGTGATGTATGATTACCAAATTAAGACACAATTGACCGATGAATAAAAGAATTGAATTTCGAGCGACTTTCAATTAAATAATACAAAGAATTGAAAGTGTAAGTACTAAATTCAATTTCGCTCGAGGTGTGGTTTTAGTTTTTTAAAGGCGACTGAGAAATAGTGTGATAAAAAGCAAAAAAACATTTTCGAGTGAAGACACGATACGAGATTACACTAATACTTAAACTTAAGCCATTTATTTGTGAGAAACATTCTGAAAAAACAAAAAACTCAGGAAACGTTTTGCAGCCAAATCGGAAACATTTTTTTCAATGGCGCAATTTAGGGATAAAAAGCGATGGACGATATTTACGTTGAAAGTGATGTAATTAAAGGCTTTAAATGAGTTGAGTTTTTGCGAAAATGGTTATTCGGAAACGTGTGAAAAAAGCAGAAAAGATATTTTTTAGAGGCTAACAAATGTAGCGCTTTCTCATGCTAAGTTCGCTCGTTCTTTGAATAGAAAGCAACGCTTTGATGTAAAAAAGGTTTTAAAAACGAAAAATAAGTCGCCAAATCATTTATTCTACATTCGGCTTAATTGCATCGCTTTGTTGTCCAGCGCAAGATTTTCGCCACAAACTACTTTAGACAAGCTATTTTACTTCATACGTCTTGTCGCGAGCCAAAATACATCTTTTGCTCAACAGATCACAAGGGACGACGAAAGCCAAAAAAAAAGATTCTTTGTCAGAATAATTCATTTCATGTAATGCAACTCCTGTAACATACTAGCTTTGATTTACTCTTAAATAGTATTATAGTTAATGATATACGCTTGTAATCAAGCAGCAAACAAAAATACCTTCATTACAAGTTCAATTTCAATTTAGTACAAAAAGAATAGAAGAACTTAGAACTTAAAAACGTTTTATCCTTTTTTGTTGTAACCGATACAATTAAAAAGGATCACATTTCTTTTTAAACACACTTCAAATTGGTTTTACGTTGTTTCATTTTGTTTTTAGTTGTTTCACTGTATGCCAATAGTTTATTTATGACTTAAGAAAAGATCAACATAATTCTATTTAGAGTTTAAGTTTTATTCCAAATTCTATTCCAGTTCTTGATTCCTCATCTCATCTCAATAAAAATATCTCATGACCACTTGCGGTACAGCAATTAAAAAATACTTCAACATGAATTGCTTTGCGCATAGAATTTGTGTGCAAAATTTCATCAAAATCAGTCATTCACACCTAAAAATGTCCCTCGTGAGAATTTTCATTCATTTCATTCTCATTAGTTTCATAAAAAGAAGGAAAAATTTCACCTAACTTTTAAAAGGTGTTTGAAGAAAATGAAAAATCATTGAAGCAATAGTGCAAGTCTTGAATTTATGTAAATTTCTTACTACTATACGCATTATATACGAATGACTCAGAAAGTATTTCTCACTTGGTTCTTATATTTTATTTTACATTTTGCACAATTATATTTTAATATAAGTTTATATTTCATATCCATGTTGCCTTGTGTATTTTTAGTTGAATTCTACCTCAGTTAAAAAGAAATTATCAAATTCCATTCTCATTCTATACTTGAGCACTTTTTAAGAAATCAAAGTAATAACTTTAAATGAATTCATATTAAAAGAATTGAGTTTTGTTTCAAGCTTCCATTCGCTTTGTAGTACGGTGTTAAAAAATATTTTAAATCAAATTTGAGATTTAGAAATTTAAGTTCGAAACATTGATGCTGTCATATAATTTTTTTGTTATAAAACAAACTCGTAGCCATTGTATAACATTTCGATGAAAGAAGCTAAACAATGAGTTTAAAAACAAAATTCGGCATCTTCATTTGAAAAACAGAAAAGTGTACAGAACTACGTTTTTTACTTTCTCAGATAAAAATAAATGTTACAAAGTAAAGTAAAGAGATTTAAGCCAATGAAGATTTTCTTTTCTTTTTGGCATTAGCTGATTTGAGTTTCTCTTTCATCTAACAACTGAATTCCAGTTTTTTACAAACTTTTATCATTCCATTTATTTCGAGACATGTTGTTAGGAAAAAAATAACTCAAATAGATGACCGAAGATTACTGTCTCAAACTTTCGTCGATTCGCTTATGTTGATGATTAAAATGAGAATGAAAATAAGCGAAGCAATAATAAAAATGATAAATTTATTGAGTTTGGCTTCTTGTTGCATTCACCAAAATTAGAAATTGTGTGAATGAGCATTCGACAAATCTAAAGCCATTCAGTTCTACTTGCTTTCTTACCGATCAGAGAGAATTGAACGATTATGAAAAAAAACAATCGCAGTAGAAAACGAAGTAGAAAATTAAATATGAATAGAGTTTAATTAGTACAACGCTCAATAGTTGTACAAAAAGGATTAAAGAAGCAATCAAATCATCGCTTTTCCATAAAAAAAGTGACAAAAATTTAAACTCAGCACGTAAATTCGATCGTATTACTCTCGCAAATAGCTGCAATCCGTTGAAAATGTCCTTTGTTCGCTTTTATCGCATTATTGCCAAAACCCATAACATTTCGCAAACAATTTATTTGCAAAAATCATAAGCGATGTTGTTTAAATCGAGAAAATCACATTCGCTTATTTATTGCATAGAACAACATATTTTTATGTGTAATTTTTTTCAACGCTTTCACTCGCTTTCATAATGCAATACAACTTTTGTTTGCCTCTCTTCTTTACTTTGACTTACGTTTATTCTTCTTTTCTCGATTTACACTTTCGACGAGGCTAAAAAAGGCTACATTTTGCAAGTATTATTGAGTAGAGCGAAATAAAGTTTTTTATGGTTAAAGCAAGATTGATATGCATGGATGCATCAACTGTTTTCTTCTTGCAAAGAGCAAATCAATTTGCTTTTTTTTGTCTTACATTCAAGCAACGCATCTGCATATTTGATTGCGGTAAGATTTGTGTTTAATTTTGCTTAAATCTGAAATCATTTTACACATTCGACAGTTTGAGGACAATCGACGAGCGCTTAGAAACGTTGGCTGGAATCCGCCCGAATCGAGCCGGTGCCCGTGTGCTTTGCCATCACACTTACTCCATGTGTGTGTGCATATAAAAGAATTTTGAATCGATCTTATTGTTGTTGTCAAATACCTTTCGGTTTAGGCTGAAAAGCTGAAAACAAATCCTTTATGAAATATTTACATTTGAATATAATGTCTGCAATAAATATTGCATAGATTAACATTGAGGTCAAAATCTTGCGTTCACTCGGGCAAAGACGATTAAAATTGAAATATAATTTAAAGTATAACGAATTTTAAGTGCAATTTTATCGCCGTTTTCCAGCTTCTGTTTTCAACGAATGGGAAAGCATGGAATTAATAATAGAAAAGACAATGCTTTTATTGATGAACGGATTATTCCGGCTTTGTTTTAAATCCTATTTAATAAGTAAATGCTCAAAGCGTAGTTTGCAACCATATTTTACAAAAATCGCTTTGTACGAATTGAGAGCTCGATGTAGGCGCACAATGGCAGCGAACGCCGCTATATTGGCTACCATAATTCTCTCCAAATGCGTACGTTGTGCGTACAGTTGCACGCGGTGTATAACATGGTGCTGATTGAATCGCTCGCCGATCGCGAAATTAGCTGCTTTAAAGCAGCGAATTTGTATACATATTGAAGAGATATATTATGTTGTCCATTGTGACAGTTATTGCATTTATTGTCTCTCGTTGCTGCTTTGCCAAATATTTCCAACAGTTTATTGATATTTTTATTTCGCAATTGATCATAAATTCTTCGGTTACGAGTTATTTATGATAAGACGCACTAATAAAGTTTACTTTTGCGAACACAATATTTGTGACAATAGGAGATTACGTCTTAGCAAAAAAAATGATGCATTGACTACATTTGGAGACAGTTATTTAAAAAAAAAATTAATGCGCGCAATTTTTTTTCTCCAGTTTTTTCCTTTTGTTTGCGAAAACTTTTCGTTTCGCTCTCAATTTCGCGATCGTTTCGCCGAAAAAACAACCGCGCTCTCAATCATTTGATTCAATTGCGTCCATTTTCGTAGTGAAAAAAAGTTTTTATTGTTTATTGTTTTTACGCTGAATTTTTCAACTCAAACGAAATGTGTATTTATTATCTTTACTCTACGCTTCAATTGTATAATTCGATCAAATTTCAAACTAATTTTCTTTAGCTGCAATCAATCATTTTTTCTGTTCAATTCAATTTGCTTTTTTTTTTTTTGCTGCTGATGATGCTGATATTACGGCTAGAGACGCTGCTCGCACAACCATCGTTTCATAATTCGTTACATTTTCACTTGAAAATATTTTTTCCATTTTTCTTCAAGCACACACAATACACTTGTCGAAACTTTTTTGTTTTCAATCTTATCAAAATTTTATCGTTTTCTTCCATCGTCTCATTGTTTTTACACGTATCATCCATAAATGATTGTTGAAGTGATGATTTTTCTCACCAGAAATGCTCCAGACCTCTTCAAATACCGTTGGATGTAAGGCAATTTGTGCGCTTTTAAGATCAGCGAACTCGCGTTCGAGTCGAAACGATGTTGTTAAACATAAATTAACAAACGTCATAAATAAAAGAAGTGCGGATAATTAAAATTTTCGTCGAGAAATTTACATTTATCACATTCAAACAGTTTTCAACAACGAAGAAATCCCAAAAGAAGGCGAGAATTGCGAGCGTTTACAGTGAATAGAGTGGCCTGTGATGGCAACAGATCGATGTTCACTACAATTTACACGCACACCCAATGCTTTGAAATTTAAATTTAGCGAAATGTTAAGTAGAACTCAACAAATAGAGAGTCTCTTTCTCTGTCATTTTAATTTCTCTATATCGTAAATAACTGTAATGGATGCGCTCTTTTTTAAAAGCAACAATAGTTTACATAATTTTGAATGTAAAATTTGAAAGCCGAGGCTGAGATGAAACGCTCAATAGCTCAGCTTTCGCATCACGATAGGTGCATTTTAGTGATTCGAGCGGAGAAACAGAGAAAAAGCTTTTGTTGCTCGCTTTTTACAGAATGCTCGATGCAATACAATGCGGACAGTTTCGAAAATTTGACCTATTTTAGCTGCAAAAAACAAAAACAAAAACGTTGTTTGTTGGCAGATTGAGTTGTGGCTTTTCGATGCGAATAACAGCATGGGAGTCATAAATATTTCTAAAATTTGGAAGTCTCAACAGTTTTCTTAGTATTCATTAGGTATAACGCTGAAGACAAAGTGTATGTCCTCATTGATTCGCCACCATTTTCTGGCGTAGACTGTGAAGCAAGCAAATTTATCACTTCAAAATGCAGCGGAAGATGAAGAATAGAAAACGAAGAAAAGCGAAAAAATTGTGATTGTAAAAATATGTTTAGAGCAGGCGTCGGGATGCTGAACTCTCGGTTGAATCTATTGTGCGAGCTTTGTGAAAAAAGTCTCCATTTTCACTGACTATGTCGTGAATACAAACTTATTATTCGAATCTTAAGTTGCCAAGCTTCCCGCGGATGTTTCCTACAAATTGCACAATCATTTCCCGTCGCAAGATTTACACAATTTCAATACACACGAAATAATAAAACGAAATTTGTACGCGAACAATATGCAAAAAGACAACGAGAAGCGCACACCATTTCGTCTCAATATCACAAATCACACAATTTATTAGATCCTCAATTTTGCGACAACATTTCGAATTTGTAATTATTACGTTTGAACGTAGCGAAATTGGCTTCGCTAAATATGCACCTTTTCACTCGAAAGCGAAGTGAACAAAATTATGGATTCTTCGCTTGTAAACAGTTTCATAAATATTTATTACACATCTTTACCATAATCCATAACTAGTGTCTTTCTCTTCTCGAAAGTGCTTTTGTTACATGCATTGCGAAAGCAGATCAAGCAAATACTCAATTACACAGAAGAGAAAAATTCTTTTAATATAAGTTGATGTTATTCAAAGTGTGCATAAACGCAGCGCAATGTATCAACTGCGAACGCAAACTAAATTTCAGGACTAAATGAAAAATTACTGTTCATGTCAAGAGATGTAAATTTTTAATAAAATTTGCCTCACCTTTCAAAGTTTTAATTGCTTGTTGCTTAACAGTAGCGCACAATTTTTTTTTTTTAACTTAATAAGTTTTCAGCTGTTTTCACAGTAAATAAACAACGAGAAAGCGAAGACATTTGACGATAAGTAAAAACAATTGTCTCGCTTTTCTATGCTGCATCTAAAAAGAAAATCATTCATTCGCTTTCGTGCTTATTTTTTAACATTTGCTGGATTTTAACTCTAAACCTGAAATGAACTTCAAAATTTTTAAATATTTTAGAAAAATTTCGAATCGAACGTTGTATAAACTCATCATATTCACTTTTATCGATCAATTTTTCACTTTTGATCATGCATCATAATAATTGAGCAAATAAGCTGATAGCTTTTGATATGAAACTTGACGTTATTGTTTCGCTAACATTTGCTTACATCTTTCGAACAGCATAATCTCAAATGAAATCGGTTAAAAAGCGATCGGCTTTAGTTCTCAAATCAGGAATATCAAGCGTATCGGTAGAAAAAAAGCGTTGCAAAGCATGTTAAATTAATCGACATATTTGAGAAGAATTAAGTTTAGAAAAACTTTTTACCGTTTACATTTTAAAACAATTTTTTTTTGTAATTGTAACCGTTTTTAACCATAATCGAAGGTGCTTAATTTTGGAATCATGACCATTCGAGCAGCACTTTCAAAGCAAAGGCTTTTGGTTCAAATTCACATTTGGCTTCTTCATTTTGCTGAAAATTTTGACCTTTTATTTTGAATTTGTTTTTAAAATACAAATTAAAATTTTATTCATAATAAAAATGTTTGACTTCAAAACAATAAAGTAGAAAATATGAGATGAAATATTTTATATTAAGGTATTTGTAACCCTCCGTTTTGTGTAGAACATTTTGAATGAAAACTTTTGAAAAGACCAAAAAATGAGTTAAAAGTCGGATGGATAATGCAAAGCTGCTCAATTTAAGAAGTCTAAAAGTTTTCTAAACAACATGTGATTTTATTGAAAGAATTTTTACTTTTATTTTAAAAACAAATTCAAAAAATGTTAAACAAAAATAAAAGGTCAAAATTTTCAATAAAATGAAGAAGCCAAATGTGGATTTGAACCAAAGACTTTGTGTTGAAAATGCTGCTCGTAACCACTTTGCTATCGAGCATTCATTCATTTGTTTTAAATAAATTTAATATATAAACGCATTATATCTTAATTTTGATCTGAAATATCTCGCGACCGCTTACGAATACGCAGTTTAAAATCACACAATATGCATTTCTATGTGTGAAAAATGTGTGGTTAAAATCGATCATTCTCAGATTGAAAGTGTACCTTGTTAGAAGTTATCTGTAAAAACATATTTTGAGTATTTGAGTATTGTGGAAAGCTCTATTTGTCAATTGCAACTCATTTTTGTTATCGAAAGTGTACACTGTTATGCAAATCGATTAGTAGCATTTAATTGTCCGATGTCCAATCATCACTATTAAAGAACATCTTTTAATCCACTGATTTATGTCGAATAAAATGAATCACGATGAAATAAAAAGTAGCAGCAGTTTTTCAAAACAACGATTAAATTCAAATCGAGCCTTTCTCTTTCAAATAACTTTCTCTACAAACATAATTTTCATAATGTTTTCTACTTACCTAAATTGCTTTCTTCTTCAAAACTAAAAACAGTGTAAGAAAATTAAATTGCGAAAAATATTTTTTCCGTTGTTTGGATGCGTTGAAAATGATGTCGTTTTGTGATCACATTCGAAAATGATTTTGATAGTCGAGCTTAAGTTTGAACAAAAAATTTCAATTTTTAGCTAAATTGATCGATAAAATTTCAAATAGATTTACTTTAATTTTAATTCGTAAAAAAATAAGAATTCAAATTTATTTTCTAAATTATGAGCGAGACGATGTCGAGAATTGTCTGCTCTCATCGTAGCAATAAATTAAAAATTATCTAAATTTCTCAATGCGGCAAAAGTAGCATTTGAAAGCGTTGAGCAAAGAATATTTTTCAAAAAAGATGATCGCAATTTGCAAGAAGAAAGGTAAACATTTGTTAATTAATGAAAAAAGTAAAAAATGAGTGGCATTAAAAAAGTAATTACAACGCATAATCGCAGTGATTAACATTTGCCGTTCAAATAAACTTTGGAATAACAATTCTCGAAAAGAAAAGCTTTTCTCAGTATTTGCACAGTGTTCATTTACTTTTCAAATTCACGATGTCAAATTCGCACAGCTTCGAGCGTTTTCGCAGTGAGCACTCGATTCAGCAAGATAGAAAAGAATGCAAAAGTTTAATGGTTTACTCACTTTTTTTGTCGAAGCAGCTACACAAAATCATTTTATTCAATTTTTCTCTCAGATTAAAAACATACTTCGCTCGTGTCTGTTGCATTACTTTCAGCTGTGTTCCTGCTTTGAAGAGTTTCGCTTAGATTCGACTGCTTTTCTCTTGATTTTGCATTTTACGTTTATTTTGAATGAATACGACTTGCGAAATGTTGAAAGTAAGCAGACTTTACGGTTTGAGAAAACAATTTCATTGAAACATCGCATGCTGCGTTTGAAGAAGTTGAATTTTGAAAATTTTCTCGCTCGAGGCGAAGCGAATCCAAGTGAATCTGTAATACGCTCTGCGTTCTTGCTTTCAAATCGTATTTACGCCGCAATCATTACTCGCTATCGACTTGTTTACGTTCGCAAAGCGTTAATTTTTCTTCTCTTATTTAAACGCGAGAAAACAATGCGAAAGCGAGAAGTGAAGAGTTACTTTGTCATCACATTCGCACAATGTGCATTTTGATTAGCATTATAAGCTAAAAAGCAGCGAAAAAGAAAACTGGGCTTCATTCGAATACATTTTAATGCACTTCGCCGAAGTCGGTGTCACTAGTTTAACAATAGTAATGTTATCGCACAAAGCAAACCGAAAGAATTGAAATATTTATCACCGATGGAATCAGTGACCAATGTCTTTGCTTTAATTCAGAATAGCGGTCGAAACTGCGAGAAAATGCATTTTTTTGTTCTCTTACAGCAGGCGAAAAAGTTGTTTTACACTCTAAGTTTCTTTGCACACAAAACTTCATACAATCGATATCAGCGAGAATCACTTTTTTTACTTTCTTACTACGGTGTTGAAAATCGCATCCAAACACACGTATTTTAGACGTTTTGAACGGAAAACATCTTTAATCATAGCCGTAAAATAGCTCAAACTCGCTTTTGTTTTAAACGCGAACAGCGATACAAAATGTTCATTTGATGAATTCAAAATTTTTTTTTCTTCATAGCGTTTTCGTTTCTCATTCATTACTAATTTTGGTAGATGAAATGCAACTCGATATAATTTCGAGTAAATTACACATCGTTATAAATCAAATATTCATTTGATAAGAAAAAAAATGAATCAAAATTTCCCAAAGGAAACAAGTCAAAATTCATCTTTATTCGCCCAAATTAATTGTCCATTTCTTTCATTCAAAATCTTTTTTTTTCGATGTATCTTCTAGATATGGTAGCCAATTTATGTTAGGAAATAAAAACTTAGCTTTCTAACATTTAAAACAACATCGAAACAAAGCTAAAACGCTTTCGAGAGAATAAAGAAGAAATAATTCGCGTTGAGATCAATGAAAAGATGTTTATTAAAAATTCAAATGCATAAAAATTCAGCGATAAAATTATTTCTGCGAATGACTAGAATAATATGAGGTGTTGTACCTCAATAATATTTTTTGACACGTTTTCTTGACTGCAAAACAATAAATTTCAAATTTTGTTCATTGAATGCAATGCATTGAATTCAATTTTTCGATGCGAATCATTACATTTTTGAAAGCATGCTTGCTGCACTTACTTTATATTGCACATGTTTTACGAAGTATTGAGCTTAAAATCGCTTGATAGAACGAAGTGTAAAATATAATCATAAATTGTTTTCGACGACGGAAGGCATTCGCCTTGTTTTTAGCTCGAAAATGTTTACGCTTTGAGTGTCGCGTGATAAAACTCTCGACGCTATCGTTTCTCTTTTGGTAATAATGAATCCCATTATGCCTTTGAAATGGCTTTAAATACCCTGACGCATTTTCGCTCTTTGTATGATCATCGGCTGCTGAAGAGTGCACAAATTGAATTTTTCAGCTAAAAAACAATTTGAATAACTCTCATAGTTGTTTTTAATTATGCTTTTAAATGCTAAAAATGGTACAAAATTAAGATGTTACATTGCTTGGATTGAGCGAATGAAAGCAAGAAAAATAAAAGCATGCAAAAACTGAAGAACATTTTTAGCAAGTGACTCCGTAAAAATTACACAACTTTTGAGTGCACCGATTTTACAATGAAAATATTGTAGATAAGATAGAAGCAGGAGTAAACTGCTTTTAGATATATTTTGAATAAAGAAAACAATTGAATAGTTTTATTACAAAAAAGTTTATCTAACAGCGCAAGTACTTACTTTTAAATATACCTTTTTGTTATAGAAGTATTCAATTTTACATGGTAGGCAAATTTTCAAATTTTGCAATTTTTGTTTTTAAATTTTCAAATCGGATTAAAAAAGCGATTTACGTATTTACAAGCGTATTGTCATATTTTTCCGATTGCATCGCTACTTTTTATTCCATAAAATATATTCGATAAAATAGATTCAAAAATGAAGATTAACAAGATTAAATTAACTAAATTAAAGCATAAAGAAAATCTTTTTTTACGTGAACAGTGAAAACTTTTAAAGGTGAAAAATAGCCTCAAACAAAACAAAGTTTTAAAATTAACTTTTTGAAAAAAAATGCAAACGGTGTAAAGCAAAAATTTAATTGAGACCGAAATTGAAATCTTAATGTAAAACTAAGCATTCCTCATTTTAGTATTTCAAAAGCCGAAGTTGTGTATTCTCAATTTGTTTGCATTTTTCTAAATTTGGGAACCAGATTGAAAGGAACATTGTTCATAAAATTTTTGCACATTTTGAGACACATCAAAGATAGAAACCGACTTTCGGTTAAAAATCGTTGAAAATTACTATCAAAGCTAATATAAAGCTTGGGTCATGGATTGCAACCTTGCCCTCTCATACTCTCATTTTATGTTGGTCGGTGTGTTTTTATGTCGAATTTTAGTTTTTTGTTTGAATTAGATAACGACTCGATTGAGCAAAACTAATTCTAAACAATTGTTTCAAAATCAGATGCAATTCTATTGAAATTTGAATTTATGATTTGCGATTAAAATTTTCAAGCAAAATTAAATCGATTTTTTCGTGTTTACAATGTTTTAAAATGGAAGCAAAGATAAAATCTTGCATCTTAATGATGCAGAATGATATGGAACATCTTAATGATGCAGAACTTTTCGGTTGTTTGACGATCATTTTTATGCCCTTATTAGCAAATGATACAGTTTTTTATTTTCGAATCTTTGGCTTCAAATATTAAATATGAGATAAAAAGTTTAAATTCATTAGGAAGTTGCTTTGAACTAGGAACTGTGATGAAATGGGTGAAAAACAAAGTTAGTAAATTCGTACATATTTCTAGCATTCGACTTCCAAAGTACGAATCTGAAAAAAAGAGAAAAGCACTTAGGTCGTCAAAAGTTTCTCATAATCTTTTAATAAGCAAAGAATCATTAATAATCATTAAGAATCATTAAAAGAAATTTTCCGACTTTGTTAAATTTTCTATTATAAAGTCAAAAGTCGAATAAATAATTTTCATTTTGATCGAGCAAAATTTCATCAATTGCTTTGTTTTATTTTCATTTGATTCGTAAAGCGCAAATATTGTAAAACATTTTAAATTAAGTGAAAAATAGGATCAATTATCATCTCTTATGTTTTTTAAAATGTCGATTTATGGTTACTTTGTAAATTAGCAATTGTAAAAGGTTGAAGTACGAAGATTTGCGCCTGTTACTCTTCCCACTGTTACTGTTTCAAAATAAAATTCGATTAATTCAAAAAATTTTATATCTCAAATATAAATTTAAATTCAATTCACCATGTCTCAATTTGCATAGGTTACTTTAACATTGAAAATCTATCTTAATATGCACAGTCTGTCTGATACAAATGAAAATACAGGTTGAGCTATTATGCAGAACGATTTTTAATTTTAATAATTTGAAAATAACACATTAAAAACCAATTTTTATATTAAACAAAAAATTTGCAAACAAAGTGAGCGAAACATAAATTTAAAGATAAACACGATGGGACGAAAAAATTTAGTGATGAGACAATTAGTGCAATAAGACAATTTTTAAAACTTCACTGGCCATTTTCGAAGATTATGAAACAATTAGAAAAAGATGGTATCACAATATCGAAAGTACAATTACCGTGAATTAAAAATATTCAACCAAATAATCAGAAATCAAAAAGAAGTGCCGACTGACAGCGAAAAGTCACATCCCGATAGTTAAAGAAACTCAAAATTTTAATCGATGCTACAAACCAACAATCTCAAAGAAAATTGGCGAAATTGTGCAACTGTCACAGACCAACATCAGGTACTCTTCAAAAGAAACTATTCACGAAGCCATAAGTGAAGTCACAATTGAAAAACGACACCGGCGATCTTGGCCGATGTTTTACCGACTATGCGAAAATAGATGGCAAAAATATATAGCAACAGATGAAGCGTGGTTCTATTGATCACAATCAAAAAGTGAAACTAAAATTCGATTCATAAGTCGTGAGAAAAATCGCACTGATTATGAAATTGAACAAACGAGCGAAAGGTATCTTGGTCTGGATAGGCATTTAGATCAATGGTTACCAATGCTCACCCAATACGCCCCTATGCAATTGTTTTTTATTATGATATTTAAAAAGTAAAGAAAGATGCATAAAATTAACACACGTGTTGCAACAGTTGATATTAACATAAATTAACAATGACAAGTCGTATTAATATAAAGTGTTTATCAATTTATTATTTCCATTTTGAGATCAATTGTTTCTTATGAGCATTAACACCGCTGATAAAAATTTATAGAACCAAATTTAAACATTTAAAATTTTTTATTCGCTTCATTTTATTTGATATTTTTAGCCTATTGCACATTCAGTAGAATTGATGATTTTGACTAAAGCTTTCAAAAGTGATTTAAGTTTGAATTTTAAAATTTTGGAAGCTTAAATGTAGAAAATGCGTCGAATCACTAAAAAATATTTATGATGCTAAGCGTTTAGAAATATAGTATAAAACTCTTACAGCTTATTTTAGAAAATAGTGTAAAATCGTGATAAAAAAAAGCAAATTTTAAGATCGACAGATGATAAAATTTTACTTTATCAATGTTAATTTTTTCACTATTTATAGTCTGTTTAACCTGTTTTTTATTTGTTTTTGCCCTGAAAATATGATTCTCTAGTATTGTTCCAGTTTTTTAGTGAATTGCGAAAAGAAAAGTTCGCTCTAAATGACAAATATCGTCTTTTATTTTTGGCTGCTTCCCATATTGATTACTAAACACTTAATTGGTATTCCAAGAAACTGTGGAAAAGCCGCTAAATTGACATTAGACCACTCAACAATGCTGTTGGTCGAAGAAGTCGCTGCTCGTCGAGATTGAGTTTATTTCGACTCGATTCAGATGAATTATGAATAGCGCTCATTTTATATGCTTGTTTTAAACCAAATGAACACAGTTCAAAGCAGTATTTCACTTCTCAAAATTAAAGGCTATCATATTTGGTTTGGAACACATTCTACCTATAAGATGTGTGTTTACTCTTTGATCATCTTTGATGCTATTTTTGCTTAGAACATCGAGCTTTAGAAATATGAAAACCTAATGAAAAAAGCTTTTCTCCGCGAGCCGGCACGAAGCGAACACTTTTTTTTGCTATGCAACAGTTCATTGCGACAAAATTGCAGAATTAAATTTTCTTTCCGCAGGCTTTAATATTCCGCATTTATTTATATGTGGACACAGCAGAAGCGATTTTAGTGATTCTTTTTCTGAATGCCGAATGAAGCACTCAGAATTGATTTCGAAAACGCTCCCAAAAGGGAAAATATTTATTCACGAATCGCTCGCTGATCATTCGCACATCGCATTATTGTTTTTACTCTCGTATCGGTTACAAATGAAAGAGAATAATGCGAACCATATTTGTGCCACTTTTTTTCTTTACAATTTCAAGTGCTTAACTTTGTAAGCACTCTCTGTACTTGGCACTGGTGTCATTTTAAACACTCGAAAGTATACTCAAGAATTCATCGCTCACACAATGCTTTTCACTTTTCTCGACCATTATGCACCAATATCGCAATTCACTGACCACAGCCAGCGATCCATAAGTGTGCAATTTAAATAGAAAATATCGCTTTTGATTATCTTTCTGTGCTAACTTTGTGTGCACCGATTTCATGTTTTCGAACTTTCAATTCGCCCGTCAACAAACGTAATAAAAATATTGTCATCAATGTGTGCCCGCAACCTTTTCACTAGCCGAAAGGCAAGCTTTTTCTTCTACTCGATCATTTTTCAATCTTCGAAAATTCTTCATCTTTTCGCGCTTTATTTCAAAGAAAATCGTAAATAAATAGCATTACAGCTTGATACTTACTTTAAGCGCAATAGTGTCAATTACACTATCATCTGAGTTCTTATGCGCTGAGATTATTGCTAAAGCCTAAATTCAAATTTCGATGCGAAGTTGTAACAAAAAAAGTGAACAGTGCAAAAATCAATGTAACTGTCACAAGTTTTTGTTTGTGAGTTGAAAAGCCGAGAAAAGAAAAATGAAAACATCACTTGATTTGTTCAAGCTTAGGCAGTTGTTAGTACGATTAATATTTGCTTTCGCAAATATTTCAAAGCGAAACTGTAATCGAACAATTGTTTTGAAATAATAGTGTTTTCTGATCAAGATGAAAATATTATAAATAACGAAAATATGCGAAGCATGCTAAAACAGTTTTCAGTTTTAGAGCTGCGCTTCGGCGACTTCTTCGAAAATATTGACGATGGAAACGCTTGCTTTTCGACGATTTGAATTCGGGCCATAAAACGATATACTTTTTAAACTTGTGTCGCTCATTCCACGCGAACAATAGATTCGATGGCACGCAATAAAAAGTGTATTCATTTTTTCGAGACAAGCATATTGCTTTTTTCGAGTAATGAAATTTCCAGTTTTTTAAAGCGAGTGCTTCGATATCGCAATGCCTCAATCGAATGAAATGAAACTGAATTTTGCAAATTTGTAAAACGATATTCGAGAATGCGGTGATTAAAACGACGAATATTGTTCTTGAAATGATAATTAAATTCTGAATTTTAATGTTTTCTGAAATTTTTCAAGCGATGAGAATACGAATGCGTATCACTTTAGAAATGCGCGATTCGAATGCAATAGAAGGAAAAACTAATTCGAAACAAATTAAAAAATTGAAAATGATGCAAATCGCAGCAGTTAAGTCGTTCGCATTTATCAGCAAAGAGTTTTGATTCGCGAGGGCCGAGGTGCGATCGCAGTTCGATTCGCGCTCGAATTTGCTCGCGTTCAAAATCTGACAGCGACACGGAATATTGATGCTTGGCGCGTTGTTTTTGAAATGGGGTTCAAAAATGTAATAAAAAATTAGAGGAAAGGTCCATTTATTAAAGTGCTGCAAAATAGCGATAGTATCGTCAATTGTCATTACATTGTTACAGAAAAAGCTCCTTTAAGAAATGATCGCTATTTTTCTCTTTTCAGCAGCGAAAGCTCGGGCAAAAATAAATAATTTTTCGCTCGCGATGCAAGGTACTATACACCTGATCGACGATCTATTTGCTGTCTTCGCTTTGACAGTCGATCAATTCAATGCTTGTTTGATGTTCGCGCAATAAATGAATTTCAGCAGTTTTCGCTTTCGTCGCTAACTTTCGCATCTTTTCTCGCGATTTTTACAGCTTCATTTCGCTATTGAAATCGCTTAGCGAGAATGCAAGAGCACAGCGTTGTACGTAATTG
Source organism: Dinothrombium tinctorium (assembly GCA_003675995.1). NCBI lineage: Eukaryota > Metazoa > Arthropoda > Arachnida > Trombidiformes > Trombidiidae > Dinothrombium > Dinothrombium tinctorium. The sequence goes on along the minus strand of NCKU01000384.1, from coordinate 20,652 downwards.
CCGAGAAGTGAACATTGTTTGCGAGCGGAGAGAGAGAGAGGAGAGTTGCTTCAATTTGCATTCACTATGAAATATTTGGATTCACGTTCGCGGCGATGTCTCGAGAGTATCAATAACCGTGCGCTTTCGCTGGTATCGTCCTCCGGAAGAGACACAAGTCGAAGATTATGTCTTAAAGTAAATGATTCAGCGTTCGGTGTGCGAGTATCGATCATAAATAATGCATGCGAAAACGGATTTAAGGCACCTGCAATCACAACGATTTTTCATCAATATTTGATTCTCGTTGAATTTGTTGGGAATTATGTTTACCTCGAAATACTAATTCGCTGCTTTTTGTTCACTCGCTTCGCGAGTTATTCGCTCGCTCGATGCTTAACACTAATTACTTGATCCATTTGTTTTGCAGATGAGGCCGCTTTCGCTCTCTCTACTCCGCATTAGCGTCGCTCTCGTTTCGTCTTTTGCGGATACATTTTTAAACATATGCTTAAATGTTACATAATAGTGGTGTAATGCGCGTAATGCGAACACTTTTCAGTCTTGTTCATAAATATTGCACGCGGAATGCGGATCCAAAGTGCGCCACTATTTTGCTGCGTCTTTTCGAAGCTATTAGTTTTAAAAACTATTCAATATTTAATGTCACTCTGAAAACACAAACTGTTCCTGAAACGCGATCTATCAAAAAGCGCTGTTTAGCAGCGCATTCTTTTCATCTTTTTACATCTTTTCGCGTCAAACATTGTCCACACTTTTCGCCGTTTTATTTGTATCTTCGAAAAGCGGAAATAGAAAATCGCTCGCAATCGAACTGTGTGCAAACTTTGTCCACTCTTCACAGCGACAAATGGCTTCACATTTGAATTCATTGCAAATATGTGTTGTGTTTGTTATGCTATGTATATATTCAGTGGCGCTTTTTTTCTCGGTGAAAGTGTTCATAAGTTTGAAGCGCGTATCGCTTCGCTTTGGTGGCGATTAATATACGCAAAGACTGAACATCCGTTTCTTTCTCTAAATGCTTCTTTTCCGTTAAATAATAGCCAAATAGTTTGCCGCAGAAACGAGTGTTTTCGAGTGCTTCGCGTTTGCATGTTTCTGGTGCAAAGCGAAGCAAAAAAGCGGTGATTAAAACAAACACGAAGAGCGAGCAGCTAACTCAGTGCGGTTTGTGTCGCACTGCGAACGCAAGTTGCATAAATATTTGAATCGATGTACGGCGAGTGGCGATCGGCCGACAATTCGAGAAAGCATCGCGAAAATGCGTGTGTGAAGCGAAGCGAAGTGCAAAGGCGGTCGAAACGCAGCGAACTCAGCATCTCGCCAGCAAACAGCGATACGCGTAAATATTTAATTTCGGTGTGCCGCTCGTCGCTGCCTTCACCGGCCACTCTCGTGGCGATAATGCGGCGGTCGGCGAAGTGAAACAACTCGCGGCACAGCAGGCGCGAGATGATGCTTTTGAAGTCAAATGTTCGTCTAAATAAAGTCGAAACAAGAAAGTTCACTTCGAGATTCCCGAGACACGTTTTTGTCGTCTCCGAGTTAATGTTATGTTTTATTGGCTTGTAAAGAGAGAACTAATTTCGGGTTATTTATACGCGTTAAGCTTCGATGAATTGTGTTCACGCTTCTTCACGGTGCGAAAAATATCGCGCGCAGCGAACCCATCATTGATACATTCGCCACTGCATCTTTGATTCTCGTCTTCAATCGCACTCATTTATGCATAATTTGTGTGTTACGGTAACATGCGAGGAGAAGTTTTTTTTTTTGATTATTTATCTTTACTGAATCAAGGTAGAGAATCACGAGTAAAATTTTTGCGCGGAGACGATCAGATCAAGCGCAAAAAATTTTATTTTCATAGATATCAATATCATATGAACAGTTAAAATTCATGATAATCTTGAAAACTTTACATTAAAAACATGATTGGCTCAATGTAAACAAGTAGAGTATTTAAGAAAGCCAAAGATCATTTAATGAAAATAAGATGAATTGAAAATCATGATAAGTTGTTTAATACGAATTTTATTAAGAAACAATTTTTTCTTATAAATAAGAAAAAGTTGTTATGAGATAACGGATTTGTCATAAGATGTTTCTATGTAAACTAGGAAATCCTCTGTTTTGCAAATTGATCAATATGAGCAACAAAGGAAGCTGCTCAAGTGTATAGTGAGTTACTTATGCATTCGTTGTTGTTATACATTATTGATTTATATCAGTCTCTGTTTAATTGCTGTTCTGTAAATAATTATTATAATAAAGCTGTAAACTCATGAGTAACCAAGCTGATTGATTTTTATTTATTTCAAAAGTTGAAAACGCTTGCAACTTGATAAAGAATAGATTTATTGCTTCAAGCGTATTTAAGTTATAATTCTTCTAAGATTTGCAAAGACGAGTTAATTATGTGTGTTAAATATTCAATTCTTGCAGCACTAATCCTTTCATGCCAAGCATTTTTTTCATAAACCATTTCAACTTATTTCAAGTTGATTTGCTCAAAATTTTGAAGTGCATCTATTTCGATCAATAAACAAATAAAGAAGCTCGCTTTCTGCAGTGATTAAGTGGCTAATTCGAGCCACTTGCTTCAAACACATTGTGTTCCTTTTCTTTTCCCCAAAAAATTGTCGAAATTTTCAAGATCATATGATGTAGGTAGAAGATGTAGACAAATGAGTAAAAATTTTTCTCTCGCTTGTACTGTTCTCGACTCGTGAACTCAATTTTAACCTCTTTGTTTATTACTAACTAATGTTCTCAAGATATTGTCAGACTACAAAATGGTTGTTAGTTTAATTACGATTTACTTTTTTACCGACACTTGGCACAATTGATGTTGCATTTCGAGCGCAGCGTTCGAAATCGTGTTCGCAAACATTTGCGTATAATGCGCTTTAATAATTGAGTGACAGTGTATTCTTCGCATCTTATTTACCATCATTAATTTCACGTTTGTGACGGATTTTAGTGAACAACTTCTCTTCACTGATCGATGAAGTATTAAATGATTTATGTGTCTAATTTCTTTGATGATTTCGTTTCGTTGTTCGCGAGCGAAGAGATGCTCAGATTAAAGTGACCCGAGGTTAGTGTTTTTGTCTTTATTTTTTAGTCGCGCGAAAATGCAGTCGGAAAACAAGAGAAAACATTCGTTTCGCAGCTTGCATTACGCCGAATGCGGATGCACGCATTTCGCAGCAGTGGTCGCGATCGTTTGCAGGTAATATGACGACAACACGTCTACTTTGTGCGAATCACAATTAATTAATTTTTCAAAACTGACCGAAGTTTTTGTTGCTGCTTCATAATGAACGCTGCTTCTCCGCAAAACGAACAGCTCCGAATCGCTGCGTTTAATCAGTTAATTACAAGTCACATTTCACAATGACATTGTCTACGGTGGACAAATTTTCATCTCTGTTTGTTATGTAATTAATTCGCGACAAAAGCGTCGTTCGCAGCGAAAGGTGAACGAGGAGGGAGAGGGAGACCGAATGTGTGTGTGCGGACAATGGCGACAATTTAGAAAGATGCATTCGAAATGAAAAGCATTTCATTGAAAAGTGAGAATGATAAACATTATGAAAGCGGAGACTGAAATTTGGCGATAACATGTAAAGGAACATTGCATTTAACGTAATGATAATATTGTGAACAGTGAAGGTTTATGAGTTATTCATGAAGTGGCTTCGTTTAGTAGATTGACACTCACTTCAATCATTTCGATTCTGTTTGGTTTTCACATAATAACAGTTTTTGTCTAACTTATTTTGTCTTGTATTCATTTTCACCTGTTTTCAACGCGATTCCATCGCGTGATACTTGCGTTCGATGGCGACGCATTATGAAACAAAACCTCATTTTCGATGTATTTATAGTTTCGCCGCACATTGTTACCATCAATTACGATATTTGCTCCTCGCTCTTTGCTCTCCAATTTCACCACTTTTAATTTGTTTTAATGCGTTGAAAGTGAATTACGCTGAAAGCAACAAGTGCTCATTTGGTGGTCGCCACTGTAATTGTTTTAGACGTTTTTAACTGAATTTAATCTCGAAAAAACTCGCCAATGCATCATATCGAAAAACTGTTCCTTTCAGCAGCAGCTCGAAACGTTTCGCTAGATGCAGCGTCGGAAAGCAGCGAATAATTTAAGCGAATTTTTGCGTCGTTGGCGAAATAGTCGAACTGAAAGCGGAATTAGGTTCGTGCCATAAATTAGATTCATTGTTGAGAGAATGGCAAGTATTTTAAGGGAACGGAGTTTATCATATTTTGGACAAACATCATTCACATAGGATTATAGGGTATAAATATTTGATTTTGAGAAAGCAGTGAAGAGCATGCTTCTAGGTATCGATTACATGTAAGCTAAGCTTCATCTTTTTGCTGGACTCTTGTTTGGTCACAAATTCATAGTTGCTTTGAAGATGAAATTCACTTTTAGATAAAAAGCAAGCTTTCAAACATTTATTTTATTTCTGTGAAAGTATTGTCGCAAAAATGTCACCGCGATTCGCTTTGTGAGTGTTTGTCTTCGCCGGAGTTTCGACTTTTCGAAAACACTTTTTTCGCCGCATGGAGTACACACTCAACTTTTTCGCTTTTGTCTTTCTGCTTCAATTCGCAAAAGGTGAGTGCAGAGGTGAGAGGTGAGAGCGAGAAAAGTTTGTGAAAGCAGTGAAGGTGCTCGACAAGACGATCGCTCGCGAGCGCCGAAATTCGGGCGCAAATGTGCGAACACGCTTTTGTTGAATAGTTGCGAGGAGTCGAAGTGACACTTCGTTGCAATATGTTCCCCTTAAAAGCAACTTCACGGTTAAACTCGCTTTTTGCGTCGCTTCTCGACGCGATTTTCAGAAAAGTGTACCTTTCATCTGTTTTCGCTGCTTTCAACTGTTTTTACAGCGAAACGACACTTTTGATACTTGAGTTATTAGTTGCTGTCACTCACTCGCTTTAAACAGCGTCGCACACACACACATTACAGCACTCGCTTTTATATTTGCTGCTCGCTGAAAGTTATGTAAATAATTAGAAAGCTGTCTTAAAAGCACTTATAATCCTTAAGGAATGTCTTCCATTTTTTAATTACACATCGGAAGTGGTCTCAGTGTTAGTTGACGAATTTTTGCGCGCTAACTTCGCTATTTGCATAAGTGACGAGTATTCATTGAAGTGAACGTGGCGTTTATTGTGCGAGCAGATAGCTGCTTAACATCACACATCACGTCGTTTTGTTAATTACCTTTTCCTGACGAAGCAAAAATGAAAGACGAGAAAGAAACATCGGAGGATGAAATTTGCCTTACATATTTATCATCACTTTGATACTCATTTTTACTGACACTTTGCATGCATAACATTAATCTCTTCGCGTTCTAATTGAAGAAACACGGTGTCTGCAAATGGTGAGGCTCGAGGTACCGGAGAGGGCGGTCGTCGGCAGGTCATATCCACTTAAGTGCATCTTTGATTTGGGCGGCAGGGAGTTGAACAGCGTCAAGTGGTACAAAAACGATTCCGAATTCTACCGCTACGAGCCTCGCAGCAAAAAGCCAATTCAGACGTTTCCAGCGCCCGGAATTTTGATAAATGTAAGCAATTGAAATTAAATCTTTAATCATTTCGTTGTTCGTGAAACTAATGAATTGACTTTTGCACACGCTGTTTGCCTTGTATGTCATAATTTGTGAACAAACACAGCGAAGTACATGATTTAAGTGCCTTCGCGTAGCCCGCAGTTAGCAGACGTCTAATTTTGGCATATGCAAGTGTCTATTCGAAGCGTAGCTGTCTGTCCAATTGATAACGCGAACTAATTGCTTTCGGCTTTGCTTTAGTCAAACATTACCGACAACGGCACAACGCTGTATTTGGAGAAGGTTACATTGGAAACTAGCGGCAAGTACAAGTGCGAAGTGACCACCGAAACCGACTTCAACACTGCTCACTTAGAAAAAGAAATGATAGTTTCAAGTATGTGTCCGCTTTCTCTCTTTCGCCGTACGGCTGGCGAAATAATTTGATTTTCACACGCAATTGTTTGACTCTTTTCATCGCTTGCCTTTTCACAGTGACTGCAATCTCCTCTTCGCCGCAGCCGACGAATAAACACTGGATCATCTTTTTAACCCTATTAAGTTTGGTCTCAGTCTGAGCACAGAATCGAAGTGATAATTGATTGTTTGCCTTGAATTCATTTACCGTTTCGTTCAACGTTGAAAAGCTTTATTTTAGATGTGAACTCTCTTTTTAAAAATGAGTGCGTTTTGTTCCTTTTTTTCATTTCTCGACGAAAGAAAGAAACTGTCAACCGTTCGTTTGTTTTGCACTTCATCCAAAGTAACCGTTTTTAAAAGCAAAATTTCTCGATTCTTTGTTTGAACAATTGTTTTAACTATTTTCTTCGCAATCCTTTCACATCTCGAATAAAGAAGCGGACGAAAAGTGATCGAAACTCAAAAAACATTTCTCTTCTTCCATCTTTCACTCGATTTTCGGCGAAGACAAAAGAAAATGCGTTTCGGGGCATTCGCTGAATCGTTGGACTCGTCGAGCGCACGGTTGTCCGCGAAGAGAGAAAGGACCGACTTTTCTTCGAAATAAGCACTTTCAATACAACGCTGTATTCCATGTTTTTGCAAACTTTTCACTTTTGCTTTTTTCTTGAATTCAAACTTATTTCATTTTTCAATTCATTCTTCGCTCGCTTGTTTTTTGCTCGACCGTCGTTAAACAAAGCCCGCGAACGCTGAGAAGAACGCATTTGAAACACAAAACTGTGTAATGTTTGCAGTGATTAGTTAATAAACTTTGTTTCTTTTCTACCGACTTTCTTAAAACTTTAATCGTTTTTCGCTTCTCTCATCGAGCTCATTTATCCAAAGCGCGCTAATTTGCGGCGTTTTCAAGCCTTAAGCTTCGCTTTTCTCCTCTCTTTTCATAACGCGAAAAGATGCGTTTTTAAATGTGTTCTTTACACACTTTCTCCCGAAAGATAACACTAATTAGTGTGCGATTAATGTGTCTTTGTTGTTAATTCAAACGCATTCACGACTCAAAAACGCCTCGTTACATTCGCGAATCATCTTCGCTGTGTTTATTTCATCCGAGAAAAGAAAAGAAAAAAAACTTTTGTCCGTAATTTCGACTGCCAACTTCTCTTAGAAGAAGAGCAAATCTTTCGAAAAATGTGTACTAGAGTTTCACTTTCAACCACACTGAATATAATCTTTGTGTTCGCATTTTTTTTAAACTCACCGCTTCGATTCGTTTTCACACTAAAATAATTTTCGTTGTCGCAGCGAAATGATTTAAATCGAAATCAGGCAGAGATGAAAACTGTTTTGACTAAAACCTCAGTGTGTTCAAAAGCTTTATGAGCTTTAAAAAAATCATTTACTTTCGATTCGCTTTGAAATGTCGCAAAAAGCGGTCCGTAAGTTGAGGGAAAAGATCGAAGCGATAGTGTTTTTTATGATTTGTATCGAATTTCAAAAACTTTTTTTTCTGTTTCCTCTCGATATAAAAAACGAAAACAACGTTCGAAGTTTAAAGTTAATTTTCAAAATGTTTCCGTGAAAATTCATCAAGCGAAGTGATGATTGCATCATTTCTATTTTAAAATTTTTGCGTATTTAATTCTTAACTCTCATAAGACAATTCATTTGCGTTCAAGAAAATTGAATCTCACGCTAACACGCGCGTTATTTACGAGCTTTTCGAAAATCAACAATCGTGCGGCAAAATCGTCGTTTACCTGAAATATCGACGTTAAATAAGCGTTAAAAATGTTTGTGTACACTTCGCAATATAATGAAGAAATGATAGGCGAAGTTAATCAAACAGAAAAGTTCAAAAAGCAAACTTTGAACTTCGGTTCAGCAGTGAAATTTCGAATTCATTTTGAAAACATATTTAAAATGATGATCGAGCGTTGCTCACTTGATCAACGTGTGACATCGATTAAAGCGACGAAGTTACATTCGTCAAATATTTGTATAAAAATTGCAAAGCAAAGAGCAGCAAAATAAACTCTGCGCTTCTGCTCTAAATTCACTAATTCGCGAAACGCAAACGAAGTTGAAGTCGAAAAAGTTTTTTTTTCGAATCGAAAACAAAGCTGAAATTAAATAAAAGTAATTTTAAGTTGAAAATACATTCGGTGTGCGAAATGTTCGAATAACTTAATTGCGAGTCATTTATTTATGGAAAGTTTTAGTGAAAGAAAAGCTCGCAAGAAAAGCTCTTCGACACAGTCGATATTCGCGAACGGAATCGCTCGACGAGCGAAGCGTGTTTTCGAGTGTATACTACATTTAAATGCATTCGTTTCGAGCGAACATTTTGCTTTTGCTTTCAATTAAACTCAAATATCAAAGCTCGTATTTTTGAATAATTGAGTAACATATTTACTTCGGCGAACGAAGAACGTAGGAAGCGTGGTGCAAAAAAATTTTGTATCAGCGATTCTTTCAAAAGCGAAGGAAATTGAATGCATGTCGATGAACGCAATTTTCTCTCGTACTACAGATCCGCGTAATGGTTTTTTCGTCGAGTTCACGGCGAATCGAGCGAGCGAGCGAGCGGGCAAAGTGCAAGCGAAGCGACGCGACGAATAAGTCGGCCGCCCAAGGCGCGAAGTGACCGACAAAGAGCACGAAAGGTTTGCGGTTGTTTTGAGCGTGAAATATTTAATAGAAATTTTGTTTTACGCGTTCGAAAGCGCTTTTTGTGTGTGCGGCGTCGACGTTTCGAAAGGCTTTCGCGAGTTAAACCGCAGCGAAACCGCAAAATATATACGTTTGCAAGCTTTTTTTTATGTTTAACAGTGTGGAAACTCGAAAATGAGTTCTTCGACGAGCGCAGAGTTTTCTTTTGTAGCAACGTTGAGGACATCATATTTTCTAACTTCGAGTTTATTTGCAGTTTAAACTTTAAAGGATAAAGAGGATGGAAAAAAGGATGAAGCGAGATGTGTGTCGAAAGCTGAGGTTCTATAGTAATCCACAATAAAGTACACGTCTGCGAACAAGTATCTGCTAAGTATAAGAAAAAAATTTTTGTTTGTAGTTTTCCTCTCCTCTTTCTCCTCTCTTTCTCCTCTCTTTCTTCTCTCTTTTCTCCACTCCGCAGTTACGTATTTCACGATAAACATTGTATCGCGAAAGAGCGACTCTATTTATTTTATTCGCGAAAGCAAAGAGAGAGAAATATTTATAAAAGTCTTTTTTTGTCACAGTTTTGATGTTTTCGATGTATTCGAGAGAAAAGAGATGCAAAGGAAACTTTTTTTGACATATCTTCGGGATGAGAAACGAAGATATTGTCGAAGAAAAGACGTCTTTTACATCAGACTTCCTTCGAAAACGTTTTCTGATAAAGAGACTGCTTTTCAAACGAATCGAGAAACGCTTGACTTATAAGTATAAAAAGTACTTTTTAAAGCTATATTCAAACCCTCGGAAACAGAATCGCGCAAAACCATATTGTCTACAATTCGCATTCGACCCGAGCCTTCTTGCAAACGACGTCGTAAATGATATTTTCGCGTTGCTCGAGCACTTCGCTTCCAAAACCAAATATTTGAATTTATCTTTTCGGGCATTCAATTGGGAAGACAATTCCGCTTCGAAATCGCCTTCGAATAAACAATCGCAGTGAGCGCCTCGAGTTGCATTAATTGCGACGCACCTTTACGTTTAATCAAGTTTGCCATTTAAACTCGCACTGTTTAAACTTGAACGATGCATTAGGAACAAAATTTTCAAATTACGCGATTTGCAATCGTTCGAAGCGGAGAGCACAATTTTCGAGCAAAATGAGCATTAAAATAGGCAAATCATAAGAAACAAAAGCAATTATCTGAAATGTAGTTTTGAATCCGAAACTTTTGGTTAAGCCGAGTCGAAATCGAGGTAAATGCGGAGAATGACAAAAGAAGAAGATGAATACGAAGCTACTTTCTAGATTTAAACATTTTATTATTTTGACCATTTGACTATTTAAATTTTATTTTTTCTTCAAAATTTATCGCAAATTCTCGAATTAGTGAGCTAATGCATTCGCATTTCATCTGTGAGATTTATGATTTATTTAACTCAGTCATGCTCTAATAATGCTAATTAACTTAATAAGCAATTTGTATTTGAAAATGATGCAAAATGGTCACTAATGCTCGATCGGCGAGCGAGTTCAGCTTTGATTTCTTGCCTCGATGCAAAAAGTTTTTTGATCGTTGTTTAAAATGATTTGTCGAATGAAAAAAGCGCCGAAAAGCGCGAAAAGAAAGCAGAAAAGATCGGAAACAAGCGTGAGTTTTGTCACAACAGACTTATTGTCCAATATGTCGTGAGTGTCGAAACGTAACAATTCAATTTTCATGTCTATAAAGCGACTTCCTTTGCGAGCTTTTTTTTGATTTCGAGTTTACTTTTTTAACAAAGCTTCTTTCGCAGTTATCACGGTTAAGAGATTTTCTAATTAAAAGAAAAACGCTTAAAATATAAGCAGGAGACTGTGAAATCGACATTTTAAGAAAGTAGTCAAAGCTTAATTACTTTAAAACTGCGAGTTTAAACAATTTTTTCAACTCTCATCAGTTAAATTCGAAACTGCTAAACAAGATAAACGTTGAGGGCGCAAATTTGAATTTTTTATTACTTTTTAAGCTAATATTTCTCAAGCAGATTTGACAAATTCAAATTTTATTACATTGTGACAATAAATTAAAATTTTTGATCTCTTCGATTCGTGCACTTATTTTCAGTTAATGAGATGTACATGATAAAATTCGTATGACGTCAATTCGTCTCACTGTAACGTTAAACTGCGCACACGTTTGCGATACTCGTCGGTTGATTCTCTTCTCACTTTTCTCAGCCGAGCATCTTTTACAACAAATATTAATGACGAATGTTAATAAGGAGAAAGTAACATACGAATGACACAAAATGAATGCAACAAGAAAAATTTGAAAACAAATGCGAACAGAAAAGTGTTTTCGTATTTCAAATATTTTCAATTTTTTCATTTCACTTTTCTGTGATTAAAAAGATTTTCAAAATTTCTTCGCCGATATACGCCCGTTTCTATTTTCTTAAACACACTTACTTGATCGCCAATATTCGCTAAAAATAATTTTGGCTGTGCAGTTCGAGGAGATGCACGAAAATGGAGGCAAGTAAAGAGTTGAGTAGCGCAGCGAGCCGGCGACATGAGTTTTTTTTACACTCGTTTGCAATCATTGTAATTAACATAACTCGAAGACAAATTTTGACATTAATTAGAGGTTTTCAGCTGAAAAAGTAATGTTCGCGAAGCTTTCTTGCTTTTGGGGTTTTAAGTTTTGCGTCGAATTTTTTTCTTTAGCTGTAAATTACACTCACTTTCTGAGCGCGGAGAAGCAAAATGCACGCCTCGAGTGACGAAAGTAAGAACATTAATATTTTGGCGAAGTTGTAAAAAAAAGCTGCGAATTAACTAATGAGAAAAGCGATGAATGAGTGCAGTGAAGTCGAGTTCGCTGAGTTCTGAGTTTCGCTGCGCACCTAATTGGAGCGAAAGAGATGCAAACTTCTTTTTTTTGAGTTATAATGGAGCTCTGAAATCTAAAAAGCTCGTTTCGAAGCGAGAATAGTAACTGAAATGCTTTTCAGCGATAAACTGAATTGAATTAATTTGAACACACGTTATAGCGAAGCATGAACTGTGTTTCTTCTTCTCTGCGACTTTTCTGCGATTTCTTTTGCGCTGAAAAGCGAGGCAACAAAAGAATAAATTTGGGTAATCTTCACCTTGGATTGCAATGCGATGGATGCAGCCATCGAAGCAGCAAAGATGAAACGCTTCTCACATTTTGCTTTTCTATTCCTCTTTGGCACCGAGGAAAAAAAAGAGGAAAATATATTTGAAAACAAATTCTGCGATAAGAAATATTTTTTCGGTTCTCTATTTGGCCCTACAAATATTTGGCCTCACTTTCATTCATAACGGTGTTCGGCTGCAAAGAGAAAAGCATCAAATTATTCGCATCACGTTCGCGCTCCTCTTCGAAGAAAAGCACGAGTTTTATGCTTCAAAAAGCGCCGCGAAAAAGATGCGAACGTGCATTTTGCGAACACAACGTCTATATGTTTATAGATAAATATTAAACATAAAAATGACCGAAAAAAGTAAGCGTTTAGAGTAGTGCTTCATTCAACAATAACTTATCGCGCTTCTTTCGTATTCGTGTAAAGTACTCGCCGAGTATTTCGCCAAATACCGCCGCTTTTACATAACTCGTCAACTCGTCTAAAAGACAAATTCGCTTTCACCGCATATTGTTTTTCGCCACTTTATTTTAAATAGCGCCGTCAAATGTGTGTGTGTGTTTGAATAGCTTGAGCGCTTTCGCTTCGAAGCCACAATTAAAATTCTTGCTCTGCAAAGCAGCTATCCGCTGTGAGTTACGCGCGTAAGTTTATCAGCAAAGAGTTGAATTTCGTACTCGAGCACGAAGATCGTTTCGCGGACGCTGGGCGCACTATCATAACAATCGGGAAAAACGCATTAAAAATGTTTTCGGTTTTCGAAAATCAAAATCTCGTTTAGTCAAATAAACCAATTTCACAGCGAAACGCTCTCGTCGCTTTAAAAGCATCGCTGAAGAGTGTTCTTTCAATTTGAATACCGTGCGATCGGAACGAGTCAATACGTTTTAAGAAGAAAATTTGAATATTAAAACATTTTACGGCTTTCTTCGTTTGCAAAAAATTTTTCAACCGCATTCACAGCTTGTCAATTTTCGCTTTTCGAAACGCGTCATTCTTATTCTTTCATTTCTTTGACACATTGACGAAATGAGTTTTTAAAGCAGCGACGTTTTTTTGCTAAAAACCTGAATATGAGGAAAAACATCATCCGCATTTAGCCATCTTGAGAACTGAATTTTATGTTCTGCTTAAAAGATGAGTGAAGCTAAAAGGTTGTGACACTTTTCTTTGATAAAGTGCTAATTTTATGATGATTTTTTCAGCATCGAGCTGTTAATGAACGCGAAAATGTACTCAAAACTATCGAAATAGGAAGCGCTTCTAAAAAAGCATATTTCAAACTTCATTCATTCTTACAAGTCAGCGTTTATACGTGCTTTGGCTAGAGTAATGCACTCTGAAAAAAAACATCATTTGGTTTGAAAATACCATAAACAACTATAAAACTCGTGTAATTTTTTAAAATTATTTTATATCGTGTAAAAAATTAATATTCAGCTAAATAGACGCACTAAGTAAGACTAATCGAAAATAGAGGGTGAAAAAAAATTCAAGATGCTTACCAATAGCTGATAATAATTAAGCAACAAATTTATCTCCTTAGTGTGTGAAAATGCCAAATTTAATCAAATTTAATCTTTGAATACTACCGTAAACCAATTTAAATACGAAATTTTGTTTCGATATATTCTCTGATGTGCTCAAATGATGAAATGTTTAAATATTTAATATATAAAACTTGTAAAGTGAATGACAAGTTTTTCTATCTGATTCATACAAAATCAGGTAAATTTAATGAAAATAACCGCGAAACATTTAGCCACTGGCTGTATGTCAGAGAAAATAATTTGAATTACATTCATTTGATTTTATGATTGTTTAAAAAATTGCAATTAATGATTTTGAAACTCTGATTGTTTTGGTCTAGAAAATTAGCTTTCATGTCAAATTAAAAACGAAAACATTTACAATACTTGCTTGCAAAAGTCAAAGGTAATAAAACTTGTCAAATTTTTTAATTTAACTATTTAATTATTGATGATCTGAATAATAGTAATTGAGCAAATGTTGGAAAAGTTTTCAATTGTCATTTGGATTTTTTCTTAATTTTTCAATCAATTAAGAGTAATTAATGACTCCTTTTAAATCAATTAGTTTATGAAATACTGAATTTCGCACGAATTATCATATGATGCTCATTATTCAAAGTATAATTCGATGAAACCACCCACAAAGCTTCAATAGCCAATAGAAAATTTGTGTTTGCAGAGCTAGTTCAGATAAATAAAGTGTAAAAAAAGGAACTTTACAGGTCTTTCCAAAATTTTAAGAGCAATCACTCGCATATTAACATCTATAAAATGCATTCACAATGTACTATTTTAAACATTAAGTGAAAAAAGTTAAAAATGTTAAGTTTTGAGTAAATTCAAGCGAAGAGCGATTAAAAGTGATCAACTCGATGGTAAATGAAATCAATGGCTTACTTGATTTAGCATTAAAAGCAGCAAAAACTGACAGCGATCACATTAGCGAGAATAAAGTTATTGCTGCTGTCATAAAGTCCGATCCAAAAAAGTAAACTTGTATAAATAAAACGAGAAACAAAATAGAAAAATCGTATTAATATAAGCGAAGACAAACGAAAACGCTAATAACTCAAAGACTTTCCGTTTAAAGCGATTTTTTTCAATTGTGTAAATAGCGAGAATTCGGACTTTCTTAGACAACAAAATACTAACTACAGTGGCTGAGCAAACGCGGTGATCCGAGTGAAGCGAATGAGTTGAAAAGTTTTTACGCCGAAAATCGAGCGAGAAATGTAAAGCATTTGGTTGAATCGAAATGCGATCTCAACATCAGCAAATGAGCGCAAGAATTCGGTAGACAGAGTCGACCGTGTATCGCACCGCAAAGAGTTGCGAATCAAGCGCTGAAAACATTAATTTACTCGTGTATACTTTAAGGATAAAACGATTGTTTTCGAGCGTGAAAAAAAGATAACCGCATATCGACAAATTTATAACTTTCGCGAGCGAAACGCTTTCAAAAGAGAATTTTTGCTTTTGTGAACAAGTGATTGAGTTGCAGTAAACTCGCGATTTCATCTGCAACAAGATCACAGGCGAATGCCGCCGGCAAGAATCGCGCAAACTGTACTTCGATCTGTTCGCTTCTCGCTCGCCTCTTTCTCCCATAAGATGAGTGCAGTCTGTTTTAACTTTTTAAGTCAGCAAAAAGTTTCCGAAATCGAAATTGTGTTATAACAAAACGCGAGACGACGGCAAACCTTTGCTCGTTCGCTTACAACAATCGACGTTTTTCGTGCGAATGAATTGTTTGCAATCGTACGCGATTTATTAAAAACATTTCAACGCCTCGATTTCGCGAAATTACATGCGTTCATTGATCAGGGAAACACGGCTTCCTGTATTCGCATTGCGTTCAAAAAACAAACATTCGATTCGGTGCGGGTGCACACTTCGAGGTTGGCGCGAAGAGGTAGCAAAACTTTAAACGAATAGTACGGCTTCTAATTTGATGAATAAAGCGTTTTTTTGCGAGCAAAGCGAATTCCAAATGTGCCTATTGCAATATCTATGGTAATTCGCAAATTATGTAAGATGTGAATAAAGCTCGCTGCGCGAACATTTCGATTCCACTCGCTGTCGTTACTTATCTCCACTACGAGCAGACATCCATCACTTCGCAGCGTTCAAATGTCGCCAAATATAAATTTTTGAAAACAATCGAAGCAAAAGAGTGCTGTACACGAAGTGAGGCTAATTTTAAAACCGAGCCGCGCATTGGGAGCGAAAGAAGAAAAAAGAGCACAAAGTAAATGTGGCCAACGACCGAATATGAATGAATGGAGACAGTCTACGAATGTAGATACCGTTTACTTCTCGCATTGCATATACATCTTAAAAAGACTAAACATCTTTATTATCGACGCGGAAATGAATAAAAAGGCATAAATATGAATAGGTGATTGCAGCCACACTTACTGAATCTAACTTAATTATCTTTCAAATTAACTTTGGCTTTTTTCAAGAGTTTGTCTGTTTTGATCAACTGCCTTGTAATCGCTTTCTCCATATTTTCTTTCCGACTTTTCATTTTTTCCAATTGCAGCATCAATGAATCGATGTCTTCCAAGTTGAAAGTGCGGCAAATATTCTTGGCACAAGTAATCAATTGAAACATATTTGTGACAAATGTTTTCATTTCTGCGAAATAATCGCAGACATTTACTAACTGCAGGCCGAAATCGCGCGAAACGCTCTCCATCGAGTTGAGGATAGATAAAGCTGCGTTCAAGTTACATCGCAGTAACTGATAATTGCTTAAACTTAAGTAAGCCCTCAAAGATCCGTTCAAGTCTTGGTCAGAATCTCCGAGTCCGAGGTCAGGACTAGAAAGAGGACAACTCACATCAGGATTATTAAATAATTCCGAGACTTTGGCCACTTCCAAATTTAATGATTGCTTTGTTTTTGAAAGCGCTTTTGATCTCGGAATGAGCTTTCCATCGACCGAACTCGAAGATGAGGAGGATTGCAGAGAGTCAGACGCTTTATCCCTTCCAGTCGTGTTTTTGTTCAATAAGATATCTTTGTTCATTAAACTGATTCTTGAACTTTTGCTTATTGTAGCTTTCTTTACTTTGGCATAAAGTCTGTCGTTTGGCATTTTGAAGAGAACACAGTCGGGATTGGATAATGATTCCTTTACTTCGTGAGATTGTTTGATTGGAGAGGATGGAAATGACTTTGGTACTGATGAGCAAATGTTATCAACAGTGTCATTATGATGTAGTGATTGCTTCGATGATAAATTGGTTTTTGTTTTCAAGAGTGAATTCGATGAACTTTTCTCAGAAACAAATGTTTTAATCGATGTTGGTGATGAAGGCGGTGACTTCTTGACTGGGGAGAGCATTGCTTTGTAAGTGTAAAGCGTTTTCACCCCTGTACTCGACCCTTCAGCCACATCTCTGCCCCCTGTAATAGTGGCACTCTTTGCTTTAATTTCTGCAAAAGGAAGACATTCCTCATCGCTGAGAGATAACGTGTTAACATTCGCTTCGTTTACCGCGGCGAATGTTTGCGTTTGAGTTTGGCTATCTTTATAGAGGCGAGATTCTGTTTGAACCTGAATTTCTCCAAAACAAACATCAACTTGCGTACTATGTGTAGCCATCGTGCTCCCATCAGTTTCCACTTCTTTATCTCTCTTCATCGGCAAAGGATAAGTTTGAGCGCAATTATCCTTGCTCTGGATGACCTCAGTTTGTGTACAGTTATTTTCCATTTGCTTATTGACCAGCGATTGATAATCGCGGAGAATCGCATCCAAAGTCAACAAAGTTAAATCTGTTTGAGCCTCTTGCGAATATTTCGACTTCGATGTTTTTCTTCGACTTTTGTTGTTCATTATTTCGCTAATATTGGAGAGCAAACCGAGTGATGACATGCCTGCGGGTATAAAAAAACTGTATATTAGCTGTAAGAGCATGACGAGCATTTCAAAACATCGATGCAGTGAGTCATGCCTAAGCTTGGGATCAAATCAAAATACAATGCAATGCATTCGCAACAAGCAGGAGACGAGAAGTAAACTAATGTCCTCCTCACCACTTGAGCGCCGCTTGTTTCGAGGCTTTGGCGGCGATTTACACATAAACTCTGGTACAAAGTGACTTTGAATGCCAATACGAGCTTTCGACGCTTCACGATCGGGTTCCGACCACTCGTCTTCGGAATCAGAAGACATGTGATAGAGTTGTTCTTTGTATTTCAAGTACATATCTTGTTCAGCGTCCCCATTGTTTTCAAATATGATAAAGTTTTTATTTAAAAAATTACCTGTTTGTGAAATATCGTGAAGATGGCTTTCTTTTCGAAAACTGTTGGCGCAGTCGTCTATGAAAACATGAATGAATCTTTTAAATCAGTTAAATTTAGATTCTGAGTTACCTCCAATTAAAACTGACGCTGAGTTCAGTAAATCATCGCTTGTATTCAACCAATTACTAAGGGATGTCATTAGATCATTCACTCCAACGGTACTCGAATTCATCAATTGATTTTGCCAATAATCACGAATTTCGCATAAATGAGACATAAGTGATCGACAAACGGAAGCGTTCACTTGAAGATCGCTCAGTAAATTTTCTTTCTCCGATTTGATCAACTCCAATTCCAGATCTCGTTTTTTGAGTTCGTCGTCAAAAAAATTCTTGAGGGTTTCAATTTCCTCCTCTTTATCAGCGACTATTTTGTGAAGAGCCTTTATGGTTTTTTCTCTTTTAACCATTTCTTTGGCGACCACAGATTCATACTCTGCGGAAAGAATTAGGTTAACAAGATTATTTCTAACAAGTTTAAAATTTTTGTAAAACCAGAAAAGAATCAAAAACCTGGTTTTGTGATGCCATTCTTTTCTTTCTCAACAAAATAAAGTCTCAATTTGAGATTAAAATTTTCGCGTCTCAATTCTGCGAGTTTTTCGTCGATTTCTTTAACAGTCATTTCCTGTCCTTTAGGCTTTTGATGGAGTTGCTGTTGAAGAGAAGTTGGCAAAGATGGTAACGACGGAGAATGAAGTTCACTTTCGCTTTCCGATAAGCAGTCCATAGTACTATCGACCGAAAAATACATTTCAAAATTAAATAACGTTAAAAATCAAAATTAAGAATTTATTTTTAACAAGAATGCGAAAAGAAAAAATGTGCGAAAACGAAGAGCAACTTTCATTAACTCTGCGATCGCAACTTTGAAACGCACAAAACATAATACGTATTTTCGGCAGATTACCAAAAAACATAAATAGAAAATGTGTTATATGATTGCGTAGACGAGAGGATGAATTAAGAGGAAACCGTCGGTTTGACAGTGTTTACTTAAATAGCAAAAAGAGAGATGCAAGCTTCGCCTTTTGAGAGCGACAGGAAAAAGGGAGGCATGTTTCTGCGATCGTCGCTCGTCTCTTCTGCAAACCATCGCTCATAGATTTGGTTTTTGAAAAGCAATTTTTAAAAGGCGAACACATGTTTGATGTCGCGTTTTGTGCGTAATCACTGCTCTCTTAAACTTTGCTCTCTCTCTTTCGAGTGTCTCTTTTATTTACATTAAATGCGTGTCTCTTCTCTCCTCGCATCTGACGATTTGCGAAACGCTCATTTCGAGCGATGCGGACGCAGAGAATGGAGAGAGAGATGACACATATCCATGGATACAAGGGATGCGAGACGCGTTTGAAACGCAGCATTCATCTCTTCGTTCGCCGACATCGCAACGCTTCGCTTACTTTTCATCCGTATTTATGATCGAAGACAACTCGCCGTAATTTGAATTCGCGATCATTTTGCGGCCGATTTATCGATTCGACTTTGAAGAAGTCACCGTCTTGAACTCATTTTCAAAAACACATTTCTTCACTTTTCGCAAAACGCAGCTTTTCAATAATTCAAATGTTTTCGTTTTGAAAATCGAATTCAACGGTCGTCACAGCGACTGCTTCAAACGCGCACTCTCGTCTCTGCCTTCGAGCGCCCTCTTTCGGCGCTCGCTCTACTCTCGCGACGCTTTTTGCTGTACTCAAATTTCAAACTTTGAAAGCAACTTTTCTCACGCTTCGATCGCTCTGTAGTCGCAGCCAAATTAGCGTCGCTTTGCATTTATAGCACGTGAAGCTTCGATGCGATGAATTCGGCGAAACACCACTTACGATTGTTGACGGCAAACGTTCACCAAAATTAGTCGATTATCGCAGTCGTCAATTGCAGTTTGTTCTAATTAAAAGTACTTTTAAAGTAGTGAGTGAAAGCTGGAGTGAATTAATTAAATAATAGATTTAATTTCGCTGCTCAACACGCTACAATTTATTATTTCAAAGACCGGTTATTTTTAGATGAATGATCTGAATTTAACGGTTTGATTTTAGCAAGAAATTAAATGCTTAACGAGCAGTTGATGTTTTCTTTTTAGACCAAAGTAGTCAATTCATGTTGCGTAAAAATAAGTGAAAAAATGAATTTTATTACTTCCTACGAACACTAAAAAGGAAATGATAGCAACATGACTTTTGTATAAAACGTAGAAATTTTCAAATAGTTTTTTTATTGTCGAGTAGATTGAAGATTATTTTGAGTACTTCTCATGTCAAAACCAAGGTTATTGTAAGCTGAGGACATCATATGTTCAGAACGAAGTTAACCGTGAATAATTTCATAAGTGAGGATTTCACAATTTTTTTTCGCTTTTCCAACGCCAACTCAACACTAACTGCGTCTTTATTTTTCCGCAATACAAATATTTACCGTCTCTGCACTTTTCTTATTTGTACTTTTGCTGTTTGCATTTATTAGCATATAATGTATCATTTTGAATATTTGCTATATATTGTATTTACGCTTGTTTCATGTATATTTTCTCAATATCGCAAAGTTAATGCTTATACTCAATTATCAATTACCGAGCATTCCATTTTTAATATTAATTTTAAATCAATTTTTTATTTTAAATCGTAAAATGCAACATTTTCCTGTCAAATTTTTGCGTTTTGTTTTCTCTTATTTTTTCAAATAAGGGACTCCCTGTATGTTGCGTTTATTGCACTCAGCGAAACTAAGACAGCTTGGATTCCTAAAACAAACATAAACAGAATAAGATAATTTAGTTACGAAGCAAAGTGAAAGATTGGCGATGAATTTGTCTGCATTTGTCGTGCCAATCGATAGTTTAAGTGGGCTTTGAATCATGATTGAATAAGCAACGATTTTGAAATGAGTGAAATTTAGCGTGGGCGACTTCTTATGTCAAAAAGTGTTTTTAAAAACATTTCTAACAAGTTTAGCTTCGAGCTTAAGCAC
>NCKU01000383.1:0-44387 GCA_003675995.1 Dinothrombium tinctorium | reverse complement strand
AGAGAGAGAGAGAGAGAGAGAGAGATGGAAAAAAGGACATTACAGTAGCTGTTCGCTGTTTCGTTAATGCTCAATGCACAAAGCATTTGCAATTTTCAACGCGTTCGGAGTCGTATATTCAGCCATTTTTGCGTCGTTTCGCTGTCCAAAATAATTACGATCAAAAAATTTGTGTAATGAAAATTAATTAGACGAGCTTAATTTGCAAATGAGTAATTGATTGCGAAAATGGCTTTTCTCGCTCCTATGCGCGGTGTGTGTGTGTGTTGTCGACGAAAAACGATGAATAGATTTCAAAAAGTTGGTTTTAAGTTTTAGCGTTAAATTAAACTCTGAGTTTCTCTGAGTGAAATACGAAACGCTGTCTCAAAATGCAGCGCTAAATCGAGTGAAAATTGTTGCCAAACTTTACATTACAATATTTTATTCGGTGACAAATGCCGTTCGCTGGCAATTTAAACTGTGCACAAATATCAATCGAAAAAAGTAAAGAAAGCCCAAAAAGTAAATTAGAAATAATTTGCTTTCGCAGAAAATGAATAAACTCGCCTTCCATTTAAAGGAAGAGAGAGAGAGTATTGCGCGAATATTGCGCGCAAAGATAATCGAAATCGACAAGTGAACCAAATTGCACTTGAAATTATCAATGAGAAGTAGAGTAAGGCAATTTATTTCTTCGAATGAGCATCCGAGTGAAGCGAAAAATAGATTTTCTCGCGTTTCATTGTGAAAACAGTCGCAAACTTAAATTTAGCATAAAACTTTTGTGTTGAAAATCAATTCACTTTTGCGTTCGCAAAAGACGCAATCAAATCTCAGTTTAATAAATTGTTCATCCGCTCACTTTCAAGTGCCTCCAAAATGGGTTATTACACCGATGGACACTGACGTGATCGTAGGACAAGATGTAGTGATCAACTGTCAGGCGTCCGGTTACCCACAGCCGAGAATTTGGTGGGAACACGCTGAAACGTTAACTTCGAATGCTGGTCCATCGCATTATCAGCCAGTGATTAGCAATTCACATATCCACGCGCTCGAAAATGGATCTCTGATCATAAAAGAAATAAGCAAAAACGACGAAGGATACTACCTTTGCCAGGCAACGAATGGGGTCAGTTCGGGTATCAGCAAAGTTATTAAAGTTACAGTTCACGGTATGAGTGTTACTCTTCTCTAGCCCATAATTACATTTATGAGCGATTCACTTTTGACAGTTCCCGCTTTCTTCAAGTCATCATTTAGCGCTCAAACAGTTAGAAAAGGAGCTTCCGTAGAAATTAGCTGCGAAGCTGAAGGCGAAAAGCCACTCGCTATACTTTGGAGTAAAGATCGCATTCAATTCGATCCGAAAAAAGAATTGCGCTATAATCTGATTGAAACGATGAAAGACGAAGGCCTTCTTCACCTGCTCAAGATTAAATCTGCGGAGAGAAGAGACTCGGCGCTGTACTCTTGTCTGGCGAGCAATGCGTACGGCAAAGATGAGTACAATATTCAACTGATTTTGCAAGGTACGCGCTTCACGACTTCAATTTTTTTGTTTTCATCGCTCAGCGCTGAGTTTATGTTTAATGTTGCGAAGCTTTTCGAAAGTGATGCTCTTGCAGCAAATAATATCAAAAGCTAAATTGTGAGATAAAAAAAACGAAGCAACTCTTCAATCAACAATTTAACGCGATTTTGAAGTTTTTTAAAAAACAATTTACTGCAAAGCATCGGAAACTATATTCGCGAAGCATTCGCTTTTTTTATGTATAAAGCGTATTTTAAAGCTAACGAAACTAGAGAAGAAGAAGCTGAAATTTAAACAGCAACAATTACGGAGGTGAACGAAATAAAAGTGTTTTCAGAGGCTACTTTATGCACTTTAGAAACAATTGGATTTACTTACCAATCCGTTCAAAGACAGAATTGAAAAACAGTGTTTTTGCGAAAAAAAAACTAATCCGCATCAATCTAAAGAGTGAGTGAAGTGAAGAAGAAAAAAAAGTCGCTTTATTGATTTTTGTTAACTGCATGTCAGTAATTAGGCGCGACTCACTTTTCGCTTCATTCAGTAGTAATCGCCGAGAAAAGTAAAGTATAATAAAAAGAGTACGTTAGACACTCTGTTCTCATTCTCTCCTTTTCTCTTTTTTCTCTCTCGCTCTCTCTCTCTTTCTTTGATTGTTAGAGATTCCCGATAAACCAGAAACGGTTATTGCTTCGCAAATTGAAAGTCGACGAGCAGTTATTAGCTGGACAATACCGTATACCGGAAATTCGCCCATTATTTCGTATACTGTCGAGTATAGAACGGCGAAAAAAACTGGCCTCGATCTCGGCAACGGTGGCAACGGTTGGCTACTTGAAACCGCCTCCGGTAATGCGAACAGTGTTACGCTTCGGAAACTGAAACCATTAACAAGTTATGAGGTACGCGTTAAATGCGAGAACAGCCTCGGTTGGAGCGAGTACAGCGATCTCATTCACTTCACCACCGATGAAGAAGGTAAAACTCGCATCGGTTGAACAGAGTTTCGCTCATTCATTGCGCTTCGCGCTCTCTTTATAGCGCCGAGTGGTCCTCCGCGAAATGTGCACGTTTATCCATTAACATCGAGAACCCTGCAAGTTACTTGGAAACCTCCAGATTTCGAAGAACACAACGGACTCATTAAAGGATATTATTTGGGATATCGAGTTTATGGCTCGACAGGTCCTTACGTTTTCAAAACTTATGAGCCGAAACCGGGCGAAAATTCAGATACCATAGGAACTAAAATTAATAACCTAAAGCGAGCAACGAAATACGGCATTATGGTGCAAGCTTTTAATAGCAAAGGACCAGGACCGCAATCAGAAGAAATTATCAGCGAAACTCTCGCTAATGATCCTCCGCCAGCTCCTCAATTATCCGTAGTCTCAGTGGATTATACATCAGTCGAAATAAGCTGGAATTTTGAAGAAGCTTATATGAAAGCGCACGAGAAAGACGATTTAGTAATTAATGGTTACTTTCTCTATTATAAGAGTCATCATTCGGTTTGGGAAGAGAAACAAATTATGGGTCAAGTGCTGTCCCATACGTTCCATAATTTGCAGTGCGGCACATTTCATCAATTTTACGTGATTGCCTATAATTCGATCGGAAAAGGCGATCCAAGTCAAGTGATCTCAGCGAAAACGAAGGGCTCAGGTTTGTGCTCGCATTCTTCTTTTTTCTTTTTTATGCATTTTCAAAATTTCTCATAAAAAGTAAAGCCGTCAAACTTTCCATATTGCGTTTTGTTGTTTTATTCTGCGTTTCCTCTCCTCGCTCCTCGCACTATTTTAATTCGCGACTCGAGAATCTCGCCAACATTTCAATCGTGCGATGTTATGAGACAGAATTGTCAAAAAACGTCAATTTTTATTTTTACTGCAATAAAACGTGCCCGTCGAGAAACGGTCACATTTCAAGAAGCTGAAGTCCACTCGCAGCAAAAGCATATTCAATGATTCGCTTGAAATGCGAACGCGATGCAATAAAAGCCTCACAAGTGTTTATATATTTTGATACTTTTTTGTTTTTGCTGAAATTTTGCTCGAAAAGCCTCTCAATGAAGAAATGAAATTTGAAGTGTTTTCGCAGACATTTGCGAGCGCATCATCGTCAAACTATTCGCGAACGTAAGCGAAAAAGGTGAAAGTTTTAATTGATCGCAAAAAGCGAATGCAAAAAGTAGCAGCGATGAGCATCGAGTATTTGCTTTTCTCTTTTCCATAATAACGTGTTTCCACTTCACTCGAAATTCTTTCATTTTTGTTTTCCGAGCAGTACCCATCGCACCATCGCAGCAACAGTTCACTTCGGTAAATTCAACTACGGTTTCGTTGAATATGAATTCTTGGAAAGCGATTGGCTGCCCGATCACTAGTTTTGCGATTCAGTACAAGCCGAAAACTTATAACGAATGGATTCTGCTCTCGACCTTTATCGCTCCCTCGCAAAATTACGTGGAAATCGCAGATTTAACTCCCGGTACTTGGTATTCATTGCTTGTCATCGCTCACAGTGACGCTGGATCAACCGAAGCTGAATACACTTTCTCTACATTAACACCGAATGGAGGTAAAGGCTAAATCAGCGCACTCGAAGCAGCGATAGCTCTTACAGCTTGTTCACTGAATTTGTTCTTTTTGTTTCATTTGAATTTCACTTTCAATATAAGATTACACAGTATTACACTATTTTCTTTCATTCTTACACTTTACATATTCTCCAATCGAGTTTTATCGTATTTTCTTTTCTCGTTTTCTCTTTTGTCTTCGTTTTTTAACGCGTTTGGTATAATTTATGAGCGTTAAAAACGATTTGATTTCAATATCGCTCAAAGCGTGAACACAAAATTTATTTGAAATTTTACTCTTTTTCGCTAGTATCATATTCGTAAAATCGTAAAAGTGATTGCATTCCTTTGAGAGCGAGCGCAATGAAAAGTTAACCTACGTATGTTCTTGACTTTCGAAGCAAATTGCACGAGAAGACAAAAAGCTTTGCGTCGAAAATAAATTTTCTTCGAATTTATTTTCTTACATTTTAAAGAATGATTTTAACCGAAAACAATTTTTTAAAAAATTGAAAATATTTTTTTTTTCTTTCTTGTTTATCACTCAAGCTTTACATTGTGTACCTTACTTCTATCAAGCGTCGTTTACAGTTGAATAGCAATTGTTTAGTGTCCATTTATTGTCCAATTTATTGTGAAAATAGCTTAGGTTTTAGAACAAATACGATGGTATAGGTGACCATTATTAAAATGTCAATTTAATTAACAAGAACAAATCTTTTTAAACTAACAATCGAAGAACCATTTTAATCTCTAAGTTGCATTGGCAAAGTATTTTGCGGTCTGGACACTGGTGATCATTTTTAAGATTAGCTCGATCGCAAACTTAACCTCCACTTTCACTCTGTCATCATTTATGTTTTCGTCAAAAAATATTTTTCGACACAAAAATTATCGATAAAAATGTGAGATGCTTTCAAACAAAAATTTATCCATTCTAAAGCAAAATTATTGTTAAACAATCATTGAGTTTAAAAACAAAAAATTTTTAATTTCAAATAAAAAAATGAAAACTTTGCTTGTCTTCTCGATGACTTATTAGTTAATTCTTTTTTGTGTTTAATTCAAAGATGACTTCAAGGCACATAAATTCAAAGGGAAAGATTTGAAATAATTTTTTAAAAATCTATTTGAAAATAAGCAAAAAAAGTTCTAAACAGAGTGGAAATAAGAGTAAATAAAATAAAATGTAATTCAGAAATTGCTTCATTTTGTAACGTTTGAAAAATTCTATTCAAACAACGCAACGTTCAGCGAGAGATCAAAATGCTTGTTCATTTGAAAATAGCTCGAGATCGACACTTGCAAAATTTTTAAACGATGACTACTTTTTGCTTGCGAAATATTGAAAAAATAATTGAAAACTTTTAATATTTAACTTACCCGAGTTTATTGCTTTTTATTGAAATATGCTTTAGGAAAAAAAAGATTTACAATATAAATTTTAATTTACGGTTGACATGCTGAATAGTTTCGCTTTAAGAGTTAAAACAAATGCTTAAACGATGCAAAAAGATGTTTCCGAAGCTCTTTATTGCACTTTTTTTCAGTCAAATCATTTATTTAAAAATCAAAATTCAAGATTCACTTTTTAAGTTTTTAATTTTTTTATCTCAACATTTTTGCAGCGACAATATCACCTCTGGACTTGAGTCATCCACTTTCCTACACAACTCTGAGTTTAATGGTCCCGACAACATGTGCTGTGATAGTTCTAATTGTGATAATATTAGTTTCGTTTCTTGTGATTTGCAAGAAGCGAGCGCCGGTATTTGGCGACGCCGACTCGACGATGCCACCTAATGTTGAACAGATGTCGGTAAGAGAAGAGCGGCTACTTTCGGACAGTTGTATACTCTCAGTTTTCGATCAAAGGAAAGAAAACTGTATGAATAGCGATTTTGCCGAGAATTCGCACAAACTTTATTATCCAACACCTTACGGCAGCAATCAATTACTCGATTCGTGTAAGCATCACCACCACAATCATCATCTTGAAAGCTGTGAAACGGCGCAAACATTCGATCACACGTACGACATACCGATTCCACCGAAATGGGTCTGATTTTTTTTTCTCGTTGTTTCACGCTAATTTTCGAGCTCTTTGAGACTTGCTATTTGTACAAACAAACAAAACAAAAAAAAATAGAGTCACTCGAAGATTTTCACTCAAATGTACAATCAAACATTGAAAATCATGAATTAAAAGCGTTCATTTTTCTATTTGCTCGTGTAAATACTTCTAAGTGCTGCACCTGAAATGAAGAGTTTGTTCGTTTAATACGAGTTCGAGTTTGAAACGCGAAAATACACAAAATGAATACAACTGTTGGCAATGAGTAAGAATTTGATCGCGCTTTTGTAGCAACACTCGAAATCGTAATTAAATAAAGGAAAATAACATCTGACAATCAGATGAGTGAGTACCGGCCGCCGATATTTATAAACGTCTATCGCTCAAAAATTAATCACTCGCCACTCTCCCAGACAATGTTTTGCGATTTCCGCTGTTTCTTCGCGTTTTTCGAGTGTTGGTGTACGCATTATAACGCACTAAGTATTCATACTTATTATCTTTTCTATTTTTTGCGCATTCTTTCGTTGTTATTGTATCGTTCTTTCGGTGAACGCTGAAAGATGTGAATGCATAAAGTGTTTTCTTTATCTCCACCTTCAAGTCTGCACGTTGCCATGTTTTGGTATGTGTATAAGAGAGATTTTTGCATAAAACGCCCTGCAAATAAAGAGTAACTCGGTTTTCTTCTTCTTCTTCGTTATTCGCGCAATTTGTGTTTCTCCTCTCTTAATTAAATGTAAAACATTATTTTTACTCGAAATTTTAATTCCGCGATGAAGAGAGAGAACCGCGTTTCTAAGTTTACATCTTTCGCATTTGCTGCCGCATTTTTCTAATGCCACTACCAGCAGTAGTCGAACCATTTTTTTGAACACATTCATTAATAATTTTACTTGAGCAGAACATGAATTATTCATGAGATTAACGATATTTCTATTCGTGCGTTTGTTTATTAAGTTTGTTGAAGAGAAAATGCATTGCTGCTCTTTAATACTTTTTACAAATTGATAATTTCGATAGTTTCGATTCATTTGTTTTCGAAACAAATATTAATGCGTCAGAATTTCAAACGTAAAAATTTTTTTTACTCGAGTATAAATGCGACTCTTCGCGAGTTTTCCGGCTTCACAAAAGCGACGATATTTTGCTCTTTCTTAACGCGTGAAAAAAAATTGAAAATTCGTCGCGCACAAAGGAAGCGAACGTTTCTTTGTGGTCTTCGCTTTTTTATGTACGCGTAATGCGAGAGATAAAAGATTTTCACTCGCCTAAAGCGCAGTTAAAAGCAGTCGTTCACTTTTCGCCCGAAATGTCGCTTCCCTGCAAGTCTCGCGCTCGTACGCAATTTCGTACCTAAAATGAGGCGAACTCGAAAAAAGTGAAACAATTGATTGCATTACCAATTTTTCGAATGCTTTTTATTCGATTTTGCAAAATTTTCTATTTTCGTGAAGTTTTGTAAAATATTTTGGGCAAACATTGAATTTTTTTTTTGCGAATATTGAAAACGAGCGCACATTTTGAATGAAGTTTTGCGAAATTTTTTATTTCGGCAGCGCAAATAGCTTTTTCTTCTCATTCTTTTGCTTTTTTTCAATCAATTTTAAAGCGGAAAGTGAAAAATTTACTCTGATATCTGCTTTTTGACCAAATACCGATTTCTTTTCCTTTTTTAAAGTATTAAACATAAAAAGAGATCAAAGTTAAAAATGATAAGAAAGGAAAGAAAGAAAGAAAAAATGAAATCGATTCGCATCTACTTTTAGCGATGCTTTTACTGCCTTAAAAAATTAAATACAATGTTGAAAGTGTGTTTAAAAATTAAATTCATAGCTGCTTTATGCTAAATGCGGACTCGATTTGGCTTTTGGAATTCGATTCGTTTCTAATTCGAACGAGAAAAAGTTTCGAAAGCGAAATCAAAGCATTAACGCAGAACGAAAAACTGTTCGTTTTTCACACTTGTCTACCATTTGATTGATTTATTATTTGTTGATTTATTATATGTGCGCTCGTAGAATTTCCTTGTTACAATTGCGATTTATTTTTCAAGCGTCTAATTAATTCTACTGTTTTTCACTTCAAATCTGAGATGGGCGAACGAGTGGAGAGAAGAAAGTAAGATTGAAAAACAAAATAAATGACTTCTAAGGGATATTAAAGTCCGTTCATTTCTAAGTTTAATTGAATAACATGTTCTCTCCTAAAAAATTTGAATGTTTGTTATTTTATTATTCATCTTTGAAATTTTAAAGAATTTTAAATAACCAGATGAACAATTGGTCGGATTTCAAAAAGGCTTTACAATCAGTTCAGAGCTTTTTCAATTTTCTAGTTTTTTTAAATAACAATTGTAAGTTAAATAGAAATTTTTTGGTATAATTTTCTCCGATTTAGTTTTTTCATATTATTTATGGTAAGTAGATAAAGTCAGCAAATAACATGATTTGAGAAAAATATCAAAAAGCATTTTTTAAACTTATTTTAAAAAAACAAGCTTAAGATCATCGATTGAGTCAAGAAATTTTTCAATATTTACTAAACATAGAATGTGCTTTAAAACTATAAAAAAAATTTAAAAAATTTCGTACAATTTTGGGCATGTAGAAGCGAATAAAACAATTCTACATTCTAATAGCAACACTTAAATTTTGTTTTCTTTAATTTTAATCATTAAGCTAAATCTTTGATTCAAATTCAATTGCAATATATGAGCGACTTAATATATAATCAATCGCTCACAAAATAATATCATCTGAAGAGATATAATTAAGTTGACATTTTCTTATTAACAGCCTGAAGAATTTTTTCTTTGGAATCGACTTTGCATTAATTATCAAAGTAAATTTTTATTTGAAACGTTCTTAAATTGTTTTTTAATGCAGAAAATTAATTTTTTTAATAATAAACTTGTAAATTTTAAATTCAAATTTCTCATATAAGTTTAACGCTTTAAATAAACACGCGTGTAATTTAAAGCATTAAACGAACACATTATGATTCTTTCATTAGCGGTTTTTTGATTAGAAATTTAAATTTAAAATTTAATTTTGAAAAAGAAATTTTCATTTAATGTTTTTAAATGAATTCTTTAAAAATTATATTCAATTAATTTGAAAATTTTGCTTTTTGATCAATGTCTTGCTTGAATCGTTGTTATTCGATTATATCAACGTTCAACTCGAAGTAGAGAGTTGAAAGCATTGATAATAAAATGAGAGTAAGCGGTTTACTTATTATTGATAAATTCATTTTGTTTGAAAATGCGTGGTAGTAAAAGGAGCTTCGTTTGCTTACGAAGTGAAACAAGAAGAATGAAAATCGGTGTTAAATGAATTTTTCGAAATAAAAAAGTTAATTTTAATCAATTTTAATGAAAATTGCTATTTCGTGACAAGTGCAATAACCATGTGTTCAATGCTCTGTTCGGCTATTGTGTGTTTATCTCTCATCAATTACTTCATTGACTCGCTCTTTATTTTGAAAGCTATAAATTACAGCGTTGCATGGCGTGAGTGAAGTGCTTTTTCAAATGTAAGAAAAAAAAAACTTTCGAAACGACTGCTCTGCTCTTCGACAGAAAAGTTTAAATGAAAGGCTTCTTCGCCAAAGGAACCGTGAGAAAAGCTTTCCGATTGAAATGCAAGTATCGCAAAAGATTTTCAATATACAAAAAAAAGTTTGTTGCCGCTTTTTGCTTCGATTGCGAAGGTATATAAAATATTTCGCTCGATTCGTGCGTTTCGCTTTGCAAAACGATCGGCGAGAGAATGTATCTGCTTTTGATGTTCGCGTCGCAAATGTAGCGACAGAAAATTGCCATGTTTTTCATCGCCATTGTGTATTTGCGCTTGTGAAAATGCTCGCATTCAAAATGAATGATTATCTTGTGGATTAAGTCAATAATCTCGCCTTTGTCACTTTCAGATTTGTTTACTTTACAGCGTGCGTGTGTTTAGCTCTCATTCAATTATAAAGCAATTTGCGCATTTAATAGTCGAAAATAAAAGCGAAGGAAATCTTTTTTCTTGCGCATTTTAATTTCGCAAATTGCTTTTTAAAAAATGAAGTCGCTTCTCTAAATCTTTTTTTGCCTTCAAACAAATGTGAACTCGATTTAGATTTGTGTGTTGCAAACTTTTGCAATAAAATCTTTTCTCTCTTGCAAACAACAAATGTCACATCAATAACGATTCTTTACAATTCAGAGATGTGTTTTTTCATTGACTATGCATTTTGAATTTTTTATTTTCCTTATTTCCTAGAATAATTCAGCTCGCTTTTAAATTTCTCTCCTTTCACGAATTCTAACATTGTGAAACATTTTGAAACTTGAGAAATTTTTTAAGTATTAAGATTTTTGCGATTTGAAAAAAAATTAGAAGAGATGACAACAATTTCAATTTTAAAGCTAAGGACAGAAAAAATGGTCACTTTCTCCATCGATAATATTTATCTAACATTACCCTGACATCTGATGATGAGAGCGAAACTGAAATGAAAAAACGAAAAACTTTAAACTTTAATCAAATTATAAACTTTAATAAAATTTCGCAATAAATCATTAGATCGTTAGACAATGCATAACCAATAAAGTGTGTAAATCTTCAAATTTTAAGCATTTTCAACTCTTGATGCTTTGCTTCATCAACTCGATTACTCTTCTGACTTTTCTACTTAACACTTTCGCCTCTTCACTGTGCATTTTAAATTCTCTACTGTTTGCGATTCTCGTTTCATTAACCCTGTCAACATTTTATCCAAAATTCAAACTGAATAAAACGCAAAACATGAACAAAACGTGTTCTCTGACTATTATACGTTTGCTCAATGATTGATCAAATTGAGAAATGTTACCCATCGGACGATAATTTTATCATTGAAACAAATTCAAAATAAAGTTTTTCACTTTTGGAAAATTTAAGTAATTCAAAGCAATCTGAGAATTTTTCTTTGCTTCGATCAACGAGAGCAATCAAAGAACTTGTGCACAAAGTTCTTACGCTGAGTATATGATTCATAATGCTAATTGAACGATTTCGCCATCGCTGACAGCTTTGACTAGTTGGCTTGTCATTTCGAACTTCATTAAAATGAATTATGCTAACCGAAGTCACTTATAAAATAAATTTGTTCGCTATTTATTATTCACTAATTGTTTTCCAAAAATAATTATTTCACATTCACTTCGTAATTCAACTAGCATAAAACTGTCGATTATTTTCGCTTTATGTTTCTTATAATTCTACTTTTCGTATAATTTTACTTTACTGGCCGATAATCGAAGAAATAAGTTTTGAACATTTTTCTTTATTAAATCAGAGGCGAGAAGTTCAAAAATGACATTTTTTCGGCAACTTACCGTTCAAAAGTTGGATAGGTTAGGTTAGTTTATGTTAGGTTAGCTTAGCTTAGCTCTTCGTTGTCAAGTATTCGATGATGAAATGAGAGGCGCTAAATGAATGAAAAATAATTGAATAAATGAATGAGCTGATGAAAAGAAATGAAATAAAGATGAAATGCGATGAGCGAAGCAAGTAAAAAAGTATTTGAAGATTTGAGTCAGTCAGTCCACCTTGTAAGCTTTATTATAATGATTGTCTTTCTGCATAAACAGTATGCTTTTTTTATAATTCACCCCTAAGACGCAAATATTCCAGACAAATGCAAAATTTTTTAAACTCGAAACACAATACAAAATGCAAAACGTGGGTAAAAAGTTTATCATATATTCAAAAAAATCTTCAAAACTCAAAATTCGCATTTGCATTTTGCATTTATTTTGAATAGCAAAATAAGTTTTTTTTACTGACAATTGAACCACATTTTAGAAATCAAAATACAGTGAAAATTCAAATTTTTAAATTTAAATCTTTTGCAAAACAAATGCTCGAAATCAGACAATAAAAATTGCTTTTTGCGAGTTAAAAAAATGCGAACATCGATTTTTTTTAAGTAACAGCTTTTTATTGAAAATTGTTTTTAAAAGTTTGGAGGCGTTGTTTTGAAAAAGAATATGAAAAATTCAATTTTCAAAATCGAAATGATTCCGGCTCGAGATCAAAATTGAGTGCGTAGATTTTCATTTTCTGGTATATTCTTTTCAAAATATTCTATTCGAGTGCTTTCGGAGAGCTAAAAATGCAAAGTTTTAGCTTTTACTCTAAACTCGAGTCGATTGCTTACTGTTTTTCTTGTTTATTTCGATCGATTTAAATCGCATTGAATTTTGTTAGTTTATTCGTATGAATTTAATTTTATTTTAACTCGAAATGACTACCAAATTAGAGCTTTAGATAAATTTTTCATTTCAAATTAATTCGACGTTTTGTTTTTTTAGGATTTAACAATGCATAAAATCGATTAAATTATTTTGTTCTCATTAAAATATGCTTAGAGTTTAATTTAAAATTCAAAATCGCATTTAATTTTTAATCCAAAATTGTTCATAAGATTCAATTCAACTCTATAAATTCAATTCTAAAATTTGAACTCCTAACTTCTACTCAGACGGACAATATAGTGAAATGTAGCATTGTTCTGACTTTGAGATTGTAAAAAAGTTTTATTCTTATTTTTTATGAGACAATGAAAAACTAAAAAAGTATTTGCTTCGATTCTTTGAATAAAAGTTAACAGAGAGAAAAAAAAAGATTCAAATGCGGTTTTTTCGTTTCGCCGATTGTTAACATTTTGAGGAACATATGGAGTGGAGTTTGAGTCAAAGCAAAATCGTTTTTATGTTTTTAAACATCATTGAAAACTCAATTTCAGCAATGGATTCATTATAATTTCTTATTACATTCGTGTTTTCTCATTTATATAATGTTTGTTCATTTAAAGAAGTTCATTGTACGCTTTTATAGAAAAAAAAAGAAATGCGGGGATTTGAAAATTTCAAAAGTATTTTCCGCAACCATTGGTTTGAAACTATGCGTAATTTGATAAAGCTGTAATAATGTACAAGAAATTGACTTTTTACAAAATGTAGTGTGAAATTTGTGTGCTCACTTCTCGCTGTCGTACACACGCATAATGCGTTCACGTAAATACACTGCAGTGAGCTAGTTTCAAACGTATCAGCGTTCAAATTAAAACAAATTTTATTGACTCAAGCTCGTTTTACTTTCACTTCAATTAACTGAGAGAGTAAGAGATTTTTTTTTTCCGAGGAACATGAAGTTATGCGTACGTTTACAGCAGTCAAATGGTATTCGCGCTGAAATCGATTTTTTACTCGAAACGAAAAATTTTTAAATCTCAAAAAAAGAAAAAATTCAAAAAGCTAATTTTCTTACCATCAATTCTTACGATACATCTGTATTGAAAGTGCTGACAAACCGAAGAATCTTATAAAAAAAGCGTTTTCTCAACGAAATCGCTCTGAAAATAAGATGAAACTTGCAGATATAAATTCAAAGATTTAGCAAAAACGGCAATTTAAAGTTTCTTTTCAGTCTCTTCAAAATTGAATTTTTTTTAAGTGCGCAAAAATAAGGAAAACAAACAAAACTTCTGTTTGAGTTATCATTAAAAGCGTTCTTATTTAATGAAACTGTTTCGCAAAGCTATTGTTTCAAGCTTTGACTGCTGAATAAACAGATTATTGCGAAGAAAGAAGCGCGATCATTCTTTTTAACAACGCGAATCTATGAGAGAAAAATAAAAATTTCGAAAGCGATTGTTCTCATCGAGTAACGATCACTGGTTTTCTGCTCAAAGAGGAAAATAATTTGAACGCAATTTACACGGTGAAGTAAAAACTATTTTTCTCATTCGTAATGCAATAGGCGAAAAAGAATTTGTCGGTCATTTAAACGGCAGCATTTGCAGCAAAAGTTGGCCACTTTGTAACCATTTTTTTTTATTTTGTTTTCCACTGCCGTTTAAGCGCTTTTTTATTTCGAGTGGTGTCAAATTGAAAAGAAGTTTGCGCTCATATTTCAACGAAACACAAAAAGTTTATTGAAAAGAAGAGTTTTTTTTTCACAGCGAAAAAAAAAGTTATTGAGTCGAGCGAAAGTATTGATTTAACGATTTATTTCGACACTGTCGAAGTTGAGGAAGAAAGAAAGCGAAAGAAGGAAGAAGAAGAAGAAGAAGAAAAAAATTGTGTTTACTCGTAAAATATTTAAGAAAAGTTTTCGAAATCCGGGTGATAAATCTTGATTAATTACACAGATTGGAATACACTCGCAATGACATGTGCGAAGTGCAGAATATGTCAAAGAGAATTACCGCAATCTATCTGAAGTTCAATTTTTGTCCTGTTTATTGTCAATCGTAATTCACGTTTTAAAAATCTCTCCAGCGCTCGAAATCGTAAATTTTTTCGCTTAACAATCGTTTGCTTCTCTTGAATTACTTGCATCCCGTTTAATAGCATTACTTTACTATTTGCTCGCCGAATTCTTTTCGAGAGCAAAACAATGCTTTTACATATTATTATAACTACTACAAAAGGCAAACTTTACAAAAGCAATTTCAACTTGAAATTACTTTTCGCTTCACTGATTTCAATTATAATTCTTTTGATGACATCGCATTAATTAGAAAACGCACTCTTCTCAAACATAAACGTGTTTAGTAAAAAAATGAGGCAAAATTCTGAACAATTTTTTTTGGAAAGTAAAACGAATTATGAAAGCTTTTTTTGATGAGACTCAAGTGATGCTTGCGTTTGCATCACTGTTTTCAAAAAAATTTATCTCATTGCAAATAATGCAGCGAATTCTTCATTTGAAACCGACAAATGCTTGAAAAGCAAATTAAACGGCGTAAATCAAAAATGAAAAGTGAAAAATTATTTTCACGCTTACAAATTTTGCAAAAATGAACATTGAAATGCTAAAATTTTAAAATTTTTCGTTGAAATGCTAATTCAGATTATCATTTATAAGAAATTGTAGATAAAAATCAAAATATTATTTAAAATTGAACAAAAATTTTTTAAATGAAAGCTTATTTTAATCTTTAAACAGAGAAGATTTAAATGAATTAATTTGCTATGATTAATTTGTCGACTAAAGCGGTTAACGATAATTGATTGACTTTGACAAAATGCAGACCAAGAGTATTCGCGAATTTCGCGTATAATTTTTGAATAAATTTTACATCAGTGTAAAGAATCAAATAACTTACAATATAAATGAGAGAAATTTTTAAGTGTCTGGTTTCGGCGAATTAAGAAGTAAACAATAAATTTAAATATGAAAAAGTAACAAAAAGCAAAAATTTGCTCAGTGCTTTTCGCTTTAAAATTATCATACGAAATTATTCGCAGTTTGCTCTCCAGATTTTGACAAACTTTTCACAATTAAATGAGAAAGCTCCGCGTCTAAATAAAATTTAGCATTTGCTACAGCTGCACAAAAAAACATTTGCAAGATTTGTCGCAAACTTTCTTTAAAGTAATTTCGTTACTTGTTTTCAAACTCTTTTGTCGTAAAATTGCTTTAGTCATTTTCGAAAATTATTTGTCGTAATTCGCGCAAATAAACTGCTTAAAGAAATTTTTTGTTTGTTTATACTGAAGTACGAATGATCTCTCAGCTTTAAAGAAAAGAAAACAAATCAATTTGCAAAATGTAGAAAACGCTGATAAAAACAGTTTCAGTGCGATATTGATTTAGCGAAAAAGTAAAACAAACATTTGAATCGAATGCGTACATTGTGAAACAGTTTCTCTATAAACAAGAACACTTTTTTACACTTTTCATTGAGGAAACAATTGAATGTAGATTCTTGTTTAAAAAAGCGATACAAGATACACAAAAGATTTACAAGATAAAAATTAATAAATTGAAAAAGCTACCTATTCAGAGAGGGTGATTTTTACAATCACTGCTTTAGGGCAGAAAAAACTTTCCGATCTCAACCGAAGCTTTACAAGAAGTTTAGAAAGTCATTTAAAATATACATTCATGTCGTACTAAATAATACATGAATTTAGTAATACATGCATAAGATTACATTTGCTATGTGCTTAAACCAACTTTATTTAAATTTTAGTTGTTCAGCATACCTAATAAGACAAAATGTCTTCTCTCACTTTTAATTCCCTAATTAGACAAAATATCTTTTAATTGTCGTAATTGAACTTGATTCTTGTAGCTAGAGAATCGAAATCAATTTTTCGATATCACTACATCAGAGTTGAGCTGATCCATTGAATTACATGACGCAAATTCAGATTTTTATTCGATAAAGCAGTGAACAAAGTAGTTCTCGAATTTTGGACAATTTTGGTAACTTTGGAAGATACAATCGAATGCATGAAGCGTTAAAATCTAATAGTGAAAAGTGTCGAAAATATTTCATACGCGTTTGAATGTAATATTAAATTCTACTTGTGCCCGCTTATTTGCATTTTCGTGTTCGCTTTCGACTAAGGAGTAAGCAATTATTTATAGAAATACTACAGTCGCGAATTGTAATCTACAAAATGAGTGTATTGTAATTGTGATTCTAAAATCATAATTACGCATTCGAGCTAAATGCGAGTTGTTATTAATTAAAAATATTTGACAGGCGAAAACTAAAGCGAGCAAGTGAGCGTTTTTTCTCAGCGAATGTGAAACTTTTCGCGCTTTTCAACGAATTTTAAAGAATCGAAATAAACTCGATGAAAGAGAAGTTCTGAGACTACTTTTGAAATTGGAGTTGACGGGAATATAAAGAAGAGAACAGCGATTGTCTCTGCTTTTAAACGGCTTTATTTATATTAATGGAGTTGTCATTCATTCAAAACAGTTGCGAGAAAATTTGCGAAAAGTTTAGATAATGAAGCATTTGAAAACAAAATTTCAAAGTGAATACAATGAAAAAGTAGATTTGATCACTTTGTATGTTTTGCTGCAAATGGAGTTCAAATCTCTTGAATTTGTTTCTCTCGTTTTGAAGCGAAACAAATTTCTTGAATTGCTCGCTTAGAATATTTGCCCGCTTTCGACTAATACAAAAGCTTATTGCATCTGCTTTCAGTCTTTTGCTTTATATTTTGCAATCAATTTTGTCGACGAATGTTACGTTTTGATAAATTCATTACAAAACAGTTTTTTACTGTCAGCGAACGCTTAAATTATTCGCCTTTCTTCACTCAATTTAGAAAATGCTTCAAAATTCGAAGCTTGTTACTACTGCATAACTCTTCATTCGCTTCACTCGACTAATTTAAACGTTCATTTCAAGCATCACTTCATTTCAAACCAACACATCATTTTTAGTTGATTAAAATTTTAGTTTCTGCTACTTCTCAACAATCGTCGCTAATATTTTTACTCTCGTTGCTTCGTTTCAAACTTTTTATGCTTCTACTTTCGCTTTTTTTTAAAGTCGATCAAACTCTTCGAGAGAAACTCGTGCGAATTAAATTCATTACGTCGATTCATTCATCTCGAAGTTTTAAAAAGGCAACGGGCATTTCAAGTGCTTCACTCACTCATTAATTTGTCGAAAAACCGACTTTTCAGTGCGAGAGTAGATTTAAGTATCCTTTGCCATATATTAAGGAGTTTAAAATGTAACAAATACTCAGAATTTTAAATGTTTTTTAGGCGGTTTGAAGACGAAATAAGATCAACTTTACGAGCAATGATTGAGAAATGATTTTTTCTGAACAAGTAAAAAAAGCTTTTAATATCGTTTTTAAATTTTCAAAAACAAATGAAAAAAGCTTTTAAGCAGTTTACTTCATTGTAAACCCAAATAAATGCTTCGAACTTAAAGCATAAAAAAAATGTTAATAACTTGCTTTCAACTCAAATAAACTGTTTCGCTTTCAAAAGCTCAAGAATACGCTTCGAAGCTTGTTTTTGCTTCAAAAAGAGTTTGCATCAAAACATTCTTTCGAAAAAATGTTCTACTTCTCGTATTGAACAGATCAGTTTTGAAAATTCGATATTTGTATGAAGAAAAGTTTTTCAGCATCTTAACTTGAGTCAAAACTGATTTTATGAATCAAAACTGAGATAAAAACAATTCTTGTGTGTGTTTCAATTAAGCGTACTACGGAGATAGAAAAAATTCCTCACAACGAAAGACATACTTTGCTGCATAACAGAAAATGCACATTTTTTAAAAAAGGTTTTAATTCAAAAATTCAATAAATTTAATGAGAACATAATGATGTAACACTATTAACACTTTTTTATTTTAAAAGTTGTGCATATTTCGCTGGACAAAAAAGCTGGAATTTTGATGAACTGAATATTTTCAAGAGTTCTGCAAGTGAAACCTGTTTTCAAATTAAAATCTAACAAAATCTTGGTGACTATTGGTTGACCATTATTCATTTAAAATTTTTGCCTTCGATAAATTTTGATTTCACTAATAAATCGTATTCGATCAAAGTTTTATCCTTTAATCTATGCTTGTTGACAAGCAAGTGGGCAAAATTTTGCAAGTGAAAGAGCGGTTAACGAAGTGGTCATCAAAGAAGCACCGTAAATAATGGAAAAATTGCTTCTCTCATGTGTCGGTCGACCTTGAAGATGGATTTTTTGGACGATAAATTGATTGTGGAGATAAATGTTATCATGAAAATGAATCTAAAATACAAATCGGGGTTAAATGTTGCAAAGAGCAAAACAGCGAAACGGGAGTCGAAAGATTAAAAGCCGCGCTTCAACCAGTTTCGAGGCAAAAATCGAAATCGATAGTTTCGATTGCCGGCGAACGCAGATCGCCGATCGCAGTGTGGAGACGACCCTTTCAATTGTTTGCTTTAACATCCGTTCAGAAAAAGAGAGAAAAGCGAATTTTCGGTAAATAAGTCGTCGCCGAAAGCAGTCATTTTGCTGCGTGTGAATCTGTCGATTGACACTCCTTTTCATTCGTTGCTTTGTGTTTGAAGTCGAAGCCGAAAGCCGACTCCAAAATGAGCACCGTTTCGTTTCAAATATCCAATTTATTGGAAAAGATGACTTCGAGTGATAAAGACTTTAGGTTTATGGCAACCAACGATTTAATGGCCGAACTGCAAAAGGATTCCATCAAATTGGATGACGACGGTGAGAAGAAAATCGTGAAAATGCTGCTCAAATTATTGGAAGACAAAAACGGAGAGGTTCAAAATCTTGCTGTCAAATGGTGTGTTTTCATTTTATCGCTACGCAAGTCGCTCTCTCTATTTTTCGCTGTTTTTGTTTGCCATTTTAACG
This sequence comes from Dinothrombium tinctorium, assembly GCA_003675995.1. Lineage (NCBI taxonomy): Eukaryota > Metazoa > Arthropoda > Arachnida > Trombidiformes > Trombidiidae > Dinothrombium > Dinothrombium tinctorium. Next base: position 25,056 of record NCKU01000383.1, on the reverse strand, counting down.
CCTTTTTGTCGCAAACCTAGCCTCGGGCCTCTGGTGAATAAGGTCAAAGAGCATCAGGTTGAGATCATCGTTGACACGCTGTGCACGAACATGGTTTCTGAAAAAGAACAACTGCGTGATATTTCAAGCATTGGACTGAAAACAGTTATCTCCGAACTGCCGCAATCCTCGACTGGATTGGCGGCAAATGTTAGCAAAAAAATTACAGGAAAGCTGACGAGTACCATTGCAATGCAGCAGCAGAAGGATGTTACTGTTCAACTCGAAGCATTAGATATATTGTCTGACTTGTTAAACCGTTTTGGCAATTTATTGGTTTCTTTTCATCCTACAATTCAAGAGGCATTGATTCCTCAGCTGTCGAGTCAGCGATTAGCTGTTCGCAAAAGATCGATTACAGCAATAAGTTACCTTGTTATGAGTTGCAATCAAACTTTATTTGCGAAAATTATCGACATTCTTCTCGAGAAACTTGTCGAAAATCAGAAGTTGAAGAACTCAAATGTATCTGTTGTTAGAACATACATCCAATGTGTTTCAGCGATCACCCGACAAGCTGGTCATCGATTTGGAAAGCATTTGGAAAAAGTGGTTCCGTTAATAGCTCAATTTAGTGAATATGAAGATGATGAGTTGAAAGAGTATTGCATTCAAGCTTTTGAATCCTTCGTGCGCAGATGTCCGAAGGAAATAACTCCACACGTTCAATTAATAATTCAAATTTGTTTAAAGTATATCTGCTATGATCCAAATTACAATTACGATGATGCGTCAGTAGAAGAAATGGAAATGGACAATAGCGATTCAAGTGAAAGCAATGAGGAATATAGTGACGATGATGATATGAGTTGGAAAGTGAGACGAGCTGCTGCTAAATGCTTAGAAGCTGTTATAGCAACGCGTCATGATATGGTAGTTGAGTTTTATAAAACTGTATCTCCTGTGCTCATCATAAGGTTTAAAGAAAGAGAAGAAAATGTGAAGGTCGACATTTTTCACGCTTATAACGCGTTGTTGAAACAAACTCGACCAACGCATACTGACGCTGAAGACGCCGGAAACCCTATTGCTTTGCTGGAAAGTCAAGTCCCGAATATTGTAAAGGCACTTCACAAACAACTTAGAGAGAAAAGCATCAAAACAAGACAAGGAAGCTTTGGAGTTTTGAATGAATTAATTAATGTTCTTCCTGGTTGCTTAAAAGAGCACTCAGAAAGTTTGATCCCTGGAATTTTGTACTCATTGGGGTAATTTGGACGAATTATTTTAACTTTATTTGACATTTCTTATTTTTTAGTGATAAAAATTCAAGTTCAAACATGAAGATCGATGCATTAATTTTTTTAAACTCGCTACTTAAACGGCACCCTCCCGAAATATTTCATCCCCATATTCAAGTCTTATTGCCTGCCGTGATTTCTGCTGTAGAGGATTCTTTTTATAAAATATCTTCAGAAGCACTGTTGGTTTTGACTCAAATGGTCAGAATAATAAGGCCATTAGAAACTCCATCCACTTTTAAATACGATGGCTATCTTCAAATTATTTACACTTGTACATTCTCTAAACTTAAAGCTTCGGACATTGATCAAGAAGTGAAAGAAAGAGCAATTACATGCATGGGACAAATTATAAGTAGTTTCGGTGATAGTATGGTTGCTGAAGTTGCTGTGACACTGCCTGTATTAGTCGATCGTTTACGAAATGAAATAACGAGATTAACTTGTGTAAAAGCTTTAACGAAAATAGCCGGGTTCGTCTCTAAATTTATCACACTGTAAAGTCAATTTTATACTTTGATCTAGATCTCAGTTCAAATTGGAGATAGGAGCTTTACGATCATTTTTGGCAGAAGCTATACCAATTTTGGCGTCATTTTTGCGAAAGAATCAGCGTACCTTGAAATTGAGTACGTTGATACTTTTGGATACATTGGTCAAAAACTACGGAGAGCAATTTACAGTGGAATTAATTTCCATTATTCTTCAAGAGGTTCCGCCGTTGATAAATGAGAGTGACCTGCATATATCTCAATTAACTTTATCATTATTGACATCTTTAACAAGATCGCATCAGGCTTTTCTATCAATAATACCACAGAAGATACTTCCCGAAACTCTCGTTTTAGTTCGATCGCCTCTTTTGCAAGGAGCGGCTCTTCAGTCTGTACTTGATTTCTTACAAGCGTTGGTTAGAAGCAGTTTTCCCGGTCTCGATTACATGGAATTAGTTCGTCAACTTACGATTCCGGTTTCAATAAGCAATCAAAATATGGGCCCGTCATTGCACAAGCAAGCTTATCATTCAATAGCAAAGTGTGTCGCCGCCATCACCACATTAGAAAAAGAGCAAAGCTTGCAAACTGTTAGACGTTACATAAATGATATTAAGAATCCACCTTCAGATGTTGCCCACTTGTTTGCTCTACTGACAATTGGTGAAATTGGCAAAAATGTCGACCTTACTTCAATTACGGAATTAAAGGAGTTAATTATTGAATCATTTTTATCGTCAAGTGAAGAAGTGAAGTCTGCAGCATCTTTTGCCTTAGGAAGTATTAGTGTTGGAAACCTTAAAGAGTATTTGCCGTTTGTTTTGCAACAAATTGCTACAAGAGATAAGCGTCAATATCTGTTATTGCATTCTTTGAAAGAAATAATCAGTTGCCAATCAATCAATCCAGCAATGGTTCAAGCTCTTGAGCCTCATTTGGACTCAATTTGGTCACTGTTGTTCAATCATTGTGAATGCCCAGAAGAAGGAACTCGAAATGTTGTAGCTGAATGTCTTGGCAAATTGACATTGATGAATCCGCGATTGTTGCTTCCGAGACTTCAAACTTATCTGAAGCATCCTTCGCCTTTGGCTCGAAGCACAGTAGTTACAGCTATGAAATTTACAATTTCAGACCAACCTCAAGCCATCGATCACCTTTTACGAAACTGTATTGGAGATTTTCTACGTACATTGCAAGATGAAGATATTAATGTTCGTCGCGTTGCTCTCGTGGCGTTTAACTCAGCGGCTCACAATAAGCCATCATTGATTCGTGATTTACTCGATACTATATTGCCTCAATTGTACAATGAAACCAAAGTTCGGGTATGTTTTAAACTTGGCAGCCACTGTTCTTCCATATATTATTTTTAGGGAGAACTAATTCGAGAAGTGGAAATGGGCCCGTTCAAACATACTGTTGATGATGGTCTTGATATAAGAAAAGCAGCGTTTGAGTGTATGTACACATTATTAGATTCGTGTTTGGATAGAATCGATATCTTCGAATTTTTGAATCACGTCGAAGATGGACTTCGCGATCACTATGATGTCAAAATGCTTACTTATTTGATGTTGGTTAGACTCTCTCATTTGTGTCCATCCGCTGTTCTCAATCGTAAGTGGCTGGATCAAAGTTTACATTTTACAAACTTTGTATAAATTTAGGTATTGAACGGCTTGTCGAACCTCTTAAGGTTACTTGCTCCAACAAAGTGAAAACAACTGCTGTGAAACAAGAGTTTGAAAAGCAAGATGAGCTAAAACGCTCTGCAATGAGAGCTTTACTCGCTCTTCTTGGAATACCCGACGCAGGTTAGTCATAGAATTTTCCTCTGATTTGCCACTTACTTTTTTCTTCATAATCAGATAAAAATCCGAAAGTTATGGATTTCTTAAATCACATCAAAACAACGCCAGATTTGCAAGTTCTTTTCGAGCAGATTCAGAAAGATGCAAGCTCCGTAAACGAGACATCTTCACCGATGGAAACAAATTAAATTTCGCAGAAAAAAAAGTTTGCTATTGGCTTTTTGAATACATATAATCTGCAAAGGTTTAAGAACTTTGTAAAATTACTTTATCGATTTTTCAAAATTAAAATTTAGTGATTCAGCGTATTTATTGCATACGCTTTATGAGAGGAATGGAAATCGATCTTATTTAAAAAAGCTGCTTGAACTATATCAATAAACTTTGAGTGATCGATGATCACAATTTTTCAGACTTTCGTATTTCCACTTTCAAAAATGTTAAGATTCAAAAGAAAACATTTAAAAATGAAATGCTTTGAAATAATAGATCGCCGATATTGGTGAATAATTCGTGTTTATGCAAATATGATTATTATTTTATTCACTTTTTACGCTTGGCTTCTTAAATTAGAACTTAATTGTAAATCAACAGAAACACAATTAACAAATGTCACGTTAAAAATGTGATTAATATTGATTGAAAAATGAGTTCAGCATTGTTTTATCTCAACTTGAATAAAATTGAAATCAAAATCAATGATGATAAAGTCAGATGATAAAGAGCAGAAATAGCTTATGTTGATTTGTTTAGACAAACTGTGGCTCAAATGGCAAGCACTGAACGCTAGTGAGAGAAGCAATTCAATTGAAAAGAGAAGATTTGTTAGTTTTAAAAGTGATGTTAGTAGGCACTATGAGATTGGTTTACTGACTTCCCATCTCTGTGTATTGAATACTGAAAATTAGCTTGTATTTATACTGAAAAATATCTAAAGTATTATCAATTGATAAATGAAATCAAGTGGTTAGAGCTGTTTTACTATGTGGTGAGGGAAATTACTCGCCACACAAACTTTTATAAAAAAAAATCTCTGGAATTATTCGAATAATTTCCCACTAAGTGGCAAATTTAATTAAAATGAATTATCAATTTAGGGAAGAACAATGTGTCTACTAATTTATACATTATTAATAATAAAAAATGTTTGTTTTGATTTACTCATTGAGAAAATCAAAGTTTTCTCAAATTGGCTAAAATCTGGGTTATAATTCTTAAAAAATGATCATTGATCAAGAAACTTTAAAGTTTTTATTCTTAATTACACAAGTAACCTCATAAAAATTTTAAAATGTTTAATTAAATATATTTATTTTGGAAATATTAAAAGACTAATGCGACAACCTACTAGTTCGTATGCTAATAACTTTCTTTTCGCGCATTCATCTCACGAAATAAAGTGCTGCTTGATGCTCTTGAGATCTTTCTCAAAGAAGAGTTTCATTAAATTTGATATATGAAAAAAAGCGCTTCTTTCGTAGCTTGCGAACAAATTTTTCTTTCTTTTGCTCATTTATTTTTAAATATTATCAAAATGAGTTGGGTATAATAATCTCGGCAAAAGTAAAGTTTTCTTTCAAACTATTCAAATGGTTTCAGAGCAATTCTCACAAGATTTTGCCTAGACACACACTCAAATGCGATATGAAAAGATGCGCAGCGCTTTTGTGCGAATAAAGCAATTGAATACTTTCATTCACGGGTGAATTTTATAATAAGGCTTATGTGAAATTTTTTATGCTTCGGGCGAACAACCAAATTTTGTTTTCTTAATAATACTATCGTATAAAATATTTTTATCTGATTTTTCTATATTATGTTTTGTATAAATTGGCTAAAATAACAAATTTGTTATTTGTTAATTGAATATTTTGATAAAGCGTCAACGTGAAATTCATTAAAAATTCATTTGAAAAAACAAACTACAAAAATTTGTGAAGTTGAAGGAAGAAAAACAAAATTTTGGTCATAAACCTTATTATAAAATTCAATTTCAAATGAATGAAATTTATTTGCACAAAAGCACTGTGCATCTTTTTTTATATCACATTTGAGTGTCTGTCTAGGCAAAATCTTGTAAAAAATTTTGACATCCTCAATGCTTTTATAAAATGATTGCTTTTCCAGCTGGAATTATTCAAACGCATTTATTAATCAAGTTGAAATTAGCCTAAGCATTTGTAGCAAAAGATTAGAAATTCGTTTGTTATTCGCTAACTTTTTAATATTTTATCATCAAAAACTAAAGTTGTGACTTTCAAAAGATCATAATGAACTTATAAATTTACCGATTTTACATTGAGTGATCATCATTTGAAAGAAAGATAATAATCGTGACGAAATTTTATTTTTAATCAAAAGCTTATGCGCAGACATTAACCGAGTGCAATCAAAAATTTAATTTTCAACTATGTTTTTATTTTTAATAAAATACGACGATTAAAATTAAAAATGTTCGCTTCTTTTGCTTATGTTATTTGAAAATCGAGGTATTTGAATTCCTTTGAATCAAGAGAATTTATATTTTAATTATTTGAAAAGTTTTTACGAGACATTTTTCCCCCGCTTTGTCAGGCAGTGCAGTGAAGCCGACTTTCGATAATCGAAACTTTTTGTCTTATTTGCTCGCACAGTGTTACTTGTTCTTATAGATCTAAAAATGACACTAAGTGATAAAAACTGATTCTACACGATAAATGATCATTCTCTTCTCTACACATGATAATGCGAATTAATAAATTAACAAGAGGCCTCGTTTTTCATCGAAACTCACTGAGGTGAAGATTGGTTTTAACTTGTTCACTTTCTTTTCAAAGATTATATATGCGAAAAATTTTATAAAAATATCTTCTAGTATTGACATTTAGAATTAATTTTTTAAAATATCATTTACCATTCTTTCACTTCATTTTTCTGGTTTATTGTGTCGAAATTCATTTCTATTATCATATCAATCGAACGCTTGGTTCAAAATATTGATGTAAAGCTACGTATTTTGTGTTTAGCTATTTGTATTCTACTAAATCATTTAACCGTCGTTTGTTCAACAATATTTTCAGTGTTTAACATTTATTTAATTGCAAAAAGTAGCTTGAAGCAAGAAAAAAGCGAAAAGTTGCTTGCAATACTTGAACCTTTTGTTGTTTGCAGCGAGCAGAAGAGCTTTGTTTTGTAGCAAATTGTGTACTGCCTTAAGTTTATCAGCCAATTGAGGACATTAACTTAATGCGATTCTCAACTGAAGTAATTCAACTTCAATGCTCGAGTTTACGATCAAAATTAAAGCAAGATTCTTTTTATCTACGTACTCTCTCCTTTGTGCATTTAGACGTTGTCTATCTGCTCGTAACAAGCATTTTGTATTCGCCTTTCGTTCGTTTGCTTCTTTTGAAAACTAAGCGCTAATTTCATTAATTGTTTTCAACCATTACCGAAAATAACTCATTTTCAAAACTTGAGTCTTATTCTACTCTATTACAACGTTTGGTTAAGAAATTTTCAATTTGCAAATGCTCCATACAAGAAACGATTTTTCTTATGCTTAAAATTGCCTCCAAAATGCATTCGAAAATCATTCAGCTTATCTTTACAGCTTTACAAAGTCTAAACAGTCTAATCGAAAAATGTTTCATTCGCTTTTTGAACGTCCTATTGTTACATTTCTATTCGATTTCAGCTGTGTTTTTGATGGATGATTCTTTTAATTCGATATTTTCAATAAAAGAGAAAATAGAGAAAAAAATTCTTTGAATATATTTGAATAGCGACAATATTAAAATTGAATTTTTCTGTTGCTTCGCATGAAAAAAAGCTTTTATATTAATGCTCGTTTAGACAAGCAAAAGAGTTGAAAATTTAAAAAAAGTTTTTCAAAATGCCAAAAACTAAAGCTGGTTTTTGAAAAACGAAGTGATGAAAAATTTATCTCGTTTTCACAGATTTGTTTCAAATGCCTTACGATTGAGAAAAGAAACCATAACTGGATCAAATCAAATAAAAGTTCACTCTACTTCCAATGGCCAGTTCAACGCATTTCTGTTTATTGATCAAGCTTTTTTCGGTCGTAAATCCTTCATACAAATTCTCTTTTTTCTCGCTCAACGAAAGCAATTTCAACTCAAGAACAAACCATTCTCAGCCTCTAAAGTATATAAAATTGCGCTTTGTATTACTTTAGCGCTTAGACTAAAATTTGTTATCACTGTAACGTTTTTTGTCACACATAGTTTATATGTTATTATACGAGATAATCATTTTTGATATCTCACAATTTATTGTTATTAGCCTGAACGTTTAATTTTCATAGAAAAACGGAAGCAATACGAAAAGAAAGTGATGCAAAGTTAAAATTTAAAATAATTTTAGAAAAACAAAAAGAAAAAATTTGCTATTTTTCATAACTTTTGACTTCATAACTTCGTTTTGTTTGTATTAAATTGTTTTATAAATGTATAGAGTAAATAAAAAGTTTCGATTTTGATCGGCTCACTAGCACATAAAATCAATTGATCAATTGACATTTGATATTGTTACACAATTTTGTGCATTCTCCACGCAATTCGAGCCTTTCTACTTCACTTTGTTTAATACAAGTCGCAGCATTTCTTTGTTTTTCTTGTATGTCACTTATTTTATTTTTGCAAAGAGCGAAAACTTGTTCATAGAATTGGTACGGAGAGTAATAAAATTGAGCGAAAATCTATTGAATGCGATTTTTTAATTAAACGAAAAAATGAGACTCTACGCAAATATTTTAAAGTAGAAAATAAAGCAAATATTTGACAAGTTAAAACATCTTTTGCTCATTTCTTGTAAAGTAACGCCGGAATCGATCAATTTGAAATGAAACGAATGTGAAGAAATCTAAGTTAAGCGAAACTTTTGAATCTCGAACTAACTTCAAACTAAACAAACTTGTAAGGAACAGTGTAATGTAATGTTATGTTCAAGAATTGCTCGCAATTCAGTAGAAAGCATATTTGGATAATGGAGACAAAATTAACAACGTGATTTACGTGAAGTATTTAACGTGTTTAACGTTGTAAGCATTTTTATTACTTTAATTATTATTTTATAAAAATTAAAATTTTGCTTCATGAGTTTGTTAATAATTATTATATTTTGCTTATTACAACGGATGCTAAAATGCTTATCTTGTCTATTCTGTTTAATCTTTTTTGATGATGAAAAGTGTTTACGATGATTGGCACGTTTATGATTTTCATGTTCTAAGACAGCTGCTTTCGTATTGATTTAAATCGCTTAAAGAACTTATTTTTAATATAAATGCTTAAATTTGATTAAAACATTTAATTTTTTGTAAAAAATCTCTGACTAAAAAAGACACCAAAGGAAGTGCCTCTTTGAACAAAAGCAAGAAATGAGATCTAAAATCGGGCATAAGAACTGTACGCTTTCAAAAAATTTGCGCAATTTGTCAATTTCTTAAGACAACAAATAGCAAAAACTTTACAATGAAAATTATTAGCGAAAATATTTATTACGAACAAAGTTTTATATGCAGTAATCTTAAAAATTACTTCGTCTTTTATCATAATGAGCCATAATTCTAAAAATTGAAATTGAAGTTACTTAAAATAAATACTTTCGATGCTTTTTTTCGACAGCTAAAATGCTCAAAATGAAACTTTTTAGTGCAACTAATTTGACATGCTTACTCATTACAAATCTTATTGATTGTAATTTATTTCAAAAAAGTTTTGCTTCATTTTCGTCGTTCAATCAACGAGAGAAATTAAGAAACATTTAAATAAATGCTTTTGTTCTTCAAAAAGTGTAGTCAAACTGAACAAAAAAGTTTTGAGCGTTTGACGCGAAAAGCGTGAAAAGCGTTGCGTTGAACCACATTATTGGGTGCAAGTATATTAAAACTTGGAAGATTAATCTCGAAGAATTCATGAGACAGGCAGCAGTTATTAAACATGGTTTGGCACGAGAATTTAGATTAAAATTTCTTCTCGCTGCAGACGAAATTAAAGTCGTTTAATACCTGGAATTACGTGAAGAAGAAAAATTGTTTTGTACCCAGCAATCGATAAACGAATATTTGCAAACCGTGTTTAGCTTATTTTAAACTTTTATCAAATTCGTCGAATTTAAAATTTTTGGCTTTAAGTGCTTCGAGTGCAATCATTCGCTAAATAAGAATTAGATTGAATCAATCGGCGAATTTAAATTTTGCTCATTCGCAAAAGTTTCTTTAATAACAAACTGTGGACGAACGAAAAATTCTCTTTTGCGCAAAGAATTTGAAGTAGCAGACGCTTTATCCCTTGCTTTAGCAAGCGATGCAATAAACTATAAATTACGTAAGCTATTCGCGCGTAATTTTGAAGAGAAAATTGAAAAAGGCACGTTTTAAAATGCCAAATTCTTTATAAATAAAATGCTAAAAGCATTTTTTCACAGTGTTTAGTGTATATTTATTTGCATTGAAAAATTGGAAAACAAAATTTTAGAAAAGCTTGTTAATTGTTGGAGAATGTCAGTCGCAAAGTTGAAATTAATTGAAATCGAAGAAATGTCACGCTAGCGAATTATATGAGCATGTTAAAATGAAAAGTTGCTGCAAATAAAACTCTATTCGCGTGATTTCTTTTTCAAACACACATTTGAAAGTCAGAAACAAATTAAAGAATGGTAAATGATCTTTGACAAATATTAATATACATTTGCTATGCAATTAAACTGTATTTTATTAATGCTACGAAAAGTTTGCTTTCTTTAGTATACGCATTTCATTTGGCCGTTATCGTCTTCCCGTTAGCTTAAAAAGATGATTACTTCATCGCTAAAATGTTGAAAAATTGCCGAAAAAGCGAACATTTTTCATTTATCGTTTCATTTGCAAACGTTGTATGTAAAATAAATCGCAAATTCATCATTCGACAAATTTAATTAAATGATTTATCAAAATGAAACATAATTTATGGTTCAAACTTAATCTTAATGAAATTGTAGATTCCATAAAAGATTTACTATTTCAACGCAATAAATTTTACATTAATTCTAAAGTATTCAACTCTCTTTAAATCTTTTTGTCTCTTCGAGATGACATTCATAATTTTCTTTGTTTCAAATTGTATAGCATTTCCATATAAGCAAATACGAAGTTATTTTATAATATTTATGAAATAACATTTTCAAAACTGAAGATTCTATCTATAGAATCAATAAAATGAGGATTCGCAGGAAAAATTCAATGCAATGCATGGCGGTTCTGATCTGAAGAAGTACACAAAAGTGGTTCGGCTTTGTAATGAGAAAGTATTCAAGAGAAGATATCAAAAACAGTACAACATGAATGAATAATGTGGATAATTCTTAATAAATACAGTTTCGAAAAAAATGTTTGTCCCAGCGATAATTGATAGAGAGAGACGCAAGTCAAGGGTTTCTCAATTTAAAATGATAAAACTTTGTAAAAATCAACTTCATTAAAAGCGATAAATGCTAAAAATGTAAATAATTTCTTAACTTACCATTGATGAAATCGAAAAAACGATGAGAGTGAATGAAAAGTGTTGATGATTGCTCAGTGCTGTCGTTTTACAAACAAACCATAACTCGTGAACCATTTTTACAAAACAAAACAAGTCGCACTAAAATCACTTGTTATTTGCACATTTTAATTTCACATTTGTAAAGTGAGTTTTGAAAAAATAAAACAAATTTGTGAATTTTTTATAAACAAAATGGACATTTCACTTCGCGTTTAACTTCAACTGCTTGCAATCGCTTTTAAATGTGATAAGAAAGCAAGAAAAACTGTGTTCAATTTGGTGATCAACGTTCGAACGGCGAGTAAACAATGTGCATAGCGGCAATACATTTTCTGAAACAACAATGAATCTGTTGAATTAATGTTACTCACTACATTTCCAAAGAATCGAAGTTAAAATAATGTTGAAGTGTTTATTTTTGCTTCCGATATTTTTAAAAATTATTTATTTAAGAATTCTTTCTATCTTCTCTTTGTTTTAACTAACACACAAGCAACTTAATTTGTAATRAAATTRTAACATKAAAAAAAAAATTGAAAAACTATTCTTCACTCATTTAAACACACATTTTGCTATTCACCTTTACTCGAATAAACTTAAAGCTGTTTGTTTAAACAAAATTGATAACTGTGCTTGTTTTTACATTTAAATGCTTTTAATTTTGTCTCGAACCTTGCTCAAAATTGATGCGTTTCAGTGCTAAGATATTTAATTATCGAGCCGGCACAAACATTCTTTCCGACACTGTATTTATTGTCACTATACAATCGTAAAGATTTCTTCCACGACATTAAAAAAGATCTGAAGAATATGACAGCAGTTAAATTTGATTTTTACCATGTAAAGCTGCAATTTTATTCGTTGCGAATGGCTAAATAAAACAATTTTCGATTACTAAAAAAAGTTTTAATTTAACTGAAAATTGATTGAGGCACAATCTAGAAAGTGTTTGAACCATATTTTCAAAATTAAATTTTTCAATTCATAATTAGCGAAATGCTTAATTAGGTTTTTCGTAAAGAAATGTTAGAGCTCGCAGAAAAGTGAACACAATGTCTTAATGAAGCTTACTTATTCAATAATAAATTTTCGAGATTAAATAATTGTGCTTTAGAAGCAATGCTTTTCAATGCATTTTATGTAAATTTTTTCATTTTCTTTTTTTGCTTTAAGTTTTGCAAAATTTATCCAAAGGATTTTGAAATATTTAAGCTGATTCGCCTCATTATATTGTAATTAATTGAACTAAATGATTTTTAGCGGCTTAAATTCTTGTACCTGACTTAAAGTTAACAAAAACAAAGTCAATATTTTCTTTTAAGGAGCATGTTTAAAAATGAATGATTAAATAAAAATTACAGTCAAAACTCTCTACTCCGACGTCTAAAGGATTAAAAAAAATTACATCGAAATACAGAGATTATCAAATTTTTTTCTAAATGATGTCTGGTTTCAAAATTAATGAAAAAATTTTTGTTGATACTTTGGCAAAAAATTAATAAAAAATTTTAATGAAAACTATCAAAAATTTAAAATTATAAAGTTGATTTTTTAAAATAATTTTTAATTTTTTAACTTTGAAGTATATTGTTTTTAATAATTAGTAATCAAATTTGCAGCTAAAATCTCCTCCCTATGCACTATTTTGCCCAAAGAATTTGCGAGCAAAGATTGGCGAAAATAGGTGAATAGCATTTGAAAGTTTACAAATTCAACTTGTTCATTTTACAACTGCAAATAATGGTCAGAAAAAGAAATTGACATTCATTTTCGTTTTTCGATATCTAGTTGTGAATCAAATTTAATCAATTTGATGAGTTCTAATGAGGTTTTCCTCGTAATAAGTAATTTGCTTTAGTTTGAGCGTTTTTTCGAACCAAAGTAAAATTAATTTTAATAAACACATCAAATATTGTGAAGTGAAGTGAAATTGAATTTAAAAATGAGAATTAATTCTATGGCATTTTTAAAATTGAACATAAAATGCAAAATCTCATTTATAATTCAAAAACAAAAAATTTACATTAATTTAGATAATGAGTAAAGATTATAATAATAAGAGGGTGTGCGCTTCTGTCAAAAATGATGCGTCGCATTGTTAACTTCGATGATAACTTAACAGGAAGTTGATTGTCAAAGGCAAAAGTGATTTTCTGAAAGCGAAAATGAAATTTTCAAAAAATTTCTGCTGTTTAACTCTTCATCAATTAATTCTTGTCACAGAAGCGATCATTAGTCAAAATTAATGCTCTACAATTAGCTCGCGTGAAAATTTCTATGGTGAAAACTACTTTTTACATTTTTCATCTAAATTAAATGCGTCGATAGAAGGATGCAAGAATCGACTAACAAGCAAAAATCAAAATGTTTGATGAGAAATGTATGAACAAAATCGAAGCTCACGTGAAGAAGGATGGCGCCCCGAAGTCAATGTTTTTCGATTTTCAGTTCGCTCGGTTCATAGAAGACATGCTCTCAGATCTTTGCCTTTCAGACTCTTCTTCAATTCAATTCTTATTTAAGCTTTTGAAGCACAGCAAACACATACATTGCGAACAGTGCAAAAGTTAAGCAAACTCATTTTCAGATAATCGAAGTTTTTCAAAATAATTCGAAAATAATTTAAACGCTTCACAGCAGACAAAAATTTGCGCAATGGTTTGTTTCAACGACAAAAGTGTGCAAAAACTTCTTGCAAAGCTGTTCGTTTTGCTAGCGATCGAACAATGTTTCTCTAACGGTGAGTTCTTAATCAAATTGTTTCGAATGCATTGAGATATTTTGAGAAGACAGTTAGCAAATGCGAAGCTATGCGTCTTTTGTTCAAGAATGGAAACTTGGCAATCGCATCGAACTCGAGCTTAGGCAAAATATTATAATGCGATGCCATGAACAGAGAAATCAATTTTTATGAGCCATAAAAGCAAATCTCTTTTTGATCGTTTCGTCGGTATATTCGATAAAATGTTTTCCTTATTGCGAATATCCTTTAACAGCTTCTTATCTGTTTGAAATGCTGAAAAGTGGTTTTAAAGCGAGTCGAAAGAAAAAAGAGACTTTAAAGTAAACGTCCATCTAAGAAAGCCTATATTTTGATCTGCAGTAAATGCAATAAAGAGTTGACATAAAGCGTCGAAATAAAGCGACGTGTGCACGATAAAAAGATTTAATCTACTTGTAACTAAACCAAGATTTAATGTAAAAAGCAGTGGACATTCATAAAAATAAATTAAAGCGAACTGCGTTGAGCTGCTAAAGTTAACATTAAAGACTATCGTAAATACTTGCGAACAATTTTCTGGTTACTGATTGCTTCGAGCATATTATGCTAATTTTTTGTATTTCATCTGTTTGTATTGAACATTTAAACTCTAAAACATCATTTTATGAAAACTTTTATTACACAGAAATGACTCGATTTCATCTTTGCTCTAAATTGGTCGAGTATTTGTTATTTTTTCATTTTCGATGCTAAAGAGGTTCGATTTATTGAGCAACTCATCTGAGAACTCGAGTTAAACTATTTAACCCGACGCTGAGGCTTCAACTGCTTAACAACAGTAATTTATGTACATACGAGATAAAGATAATAGAATGAGAAAGTTTGAAAAGTTCAATGAATAGCTCTAGCTTCTTCGTGATCATTTAGTTACTCGATTTTCGCTAGTTTTTAATCGTTTCATCGACCAAATTTGTTTATAGTGTTATTGACTGGTTTATTGATATCTAAATATGTGGGGTGAAAATGAATATAAGAATTAGAGAAAATGTTTCAATGATAAACATTTAAAAAGCTTCGCGATACAGGTTAACGAAATAAAACTAAATTTCATTTTCACAAAAGCTCTGAATTGCAAAACAATATGAGAAGCGAGAGATAAGAAGTTAGTGAAAGTGAAATTTTCATATTTTGCATTTTTTAGCCGCTTTTGCTTGAAATATTTCAAAGCATACTCTGTATTGTTATCGCAAAAACGCATAAAGTTTGAATTTGCGAAAGCATTTAGAACTGACACATCTTCGAGTCAAATTGAATGAGAGAAGCATGAATGAAGCGCGAATAAATTCTCCGTTCAAAAGTTTACAACATTACTACTTTATTAATTCTGTTCATGTCGCGCTGAAAAAGCTGTGGCATACGCGTTTGCTTTGAGTCTTTTAATTAAATTTTATTAATAAAGCTGAATAATGTTGAGCTTGAGTAGAAAAAGAAAAAAAAAGTTAAAACTGTTAAAACACCTGAGCTAATATCGCTTTTTTTGTATAACTAACGAGGTGTAAAGATTTGTTGAGCGAATAAGAAGAGTTGTGTTTAATCAGAATGCATTTACCATTCGCTCATAATAATTTTTTTTTTTCTGTCGCCGAATAAATTTTTAACTCATATATTCTCATGATCGCAAAAATTTGTATTCAACTTTTCGAAAAAGTTTGCAGCGAATATACAGAGCGTGTTTTATAATATTGAATAAATTTAAAATGATATTCATCAAAATAAGCTTAACAACAAAAGTTGCTGCATAAAAAAGAAATTTTTAGCAAGTCCATTAAGCAAAAATCACAAGAAAATATGGTAGTGGTACTCAAGCATTTTTTGTGTTTTAGCCGTTAATAATGCATCGTTGCGCTATTAATGGTTGAACGTAATTTTCATATTAATTTTTGAAATTTTTAATCTATCTTAAAATAATTTTTTTTTATTGATCAATTGGATAAAATTGAACGCATTTAATCGGATAAATTTTGAGCGAATGATGAAATTTAAATGACAGAGACAAATATTGCGATCAATGTATAGTCAATGACAGAATGTTTTGCTATCTTATCCATTCAAAATCGTTAAATTTAGGGTAAAAATTGCAAAAAATTATGTCATTGACTGTTGATAAAAAATCATCAGACGCTTAAAATTGTTTCTCGCTCATCGATGTTATGCTATTTATTAAAAGTCTCAAAATATTCGACAAAAAATCAAAGGTGTGCAATTTGATTGTGATCATTTTTGAATGAATAAAAAAAAAACAAATATATGCGCCTAGATCTTATGAAAATATAAAATTTGTTTATCTTAAAATTCAGTTTTGTATCATTTTTTATTTATAGAATTTAAATAACTTTTAAAAATAAATTCGGAATTTTCTCTCTTAGTATCGATATTTTTTAGTTTAATTTACTTTTTATTACTTTCTATCTTATTTTGATATTTGCTATTGTTTAAAAGTTTATTCTAAATACGTCCTCTTCAAAATCACTTTTTGAATTAATCATTGACGAAATAAGCTTTTAGTAATTTGGAGTTTTTTTCATTTTGTTCAATTAGATTATTAATTTTAAAATTTTCCTTTGAAATAAATATTTGATGATAGCAATCACAATTTCGCAATTGAAGATTTACCAGTTTCAAAAATTTTGCTGATCAATTTTTAATTCACTTCTTTCGCCGTTGCATTTACGATTGAAAACTTTTTCCTTTATTAAAATCTTTGTTATGATTTTTATCAAAAGCAACACATCTTTTCATTTTTGATCGCTCATTTATTAAGAAATAAATTTTCAAAAGAGATCAAAGCGAAGTGTCCACCCCTGTGATTAAAGAATAGCGCAAAGTCGAAAATTAATGAAGCCGGCAAAAAGACGTTGCTTCAAAGTATTGCCAAAAGTAAGCGTTTGGAATCGCAATTTTTTGAGAAACCATTAAACAAATTGTAATGAGCACTTTAATTGCTCAATGCTCGAATTAATTTCTATAGGCTGTTCAGCTTTGCATTTTATACTGCGAAAGTGAAAACGCAATTAGCGAACTGGGTTTGCATGAATAATACTTTCACACTAAATTACAACATTTGCTTCTTGCAGCAATGGAAGCGAGCAAGAAAAATGTTTATTTGGAAGGACCGAGTTTTGTAAAACTGCCGACAGAGAATTCGCTGTATTCGAGGCAAATCGAATTCTATAATTCTAGTGGTGTTGTAATCGAGTGCAAAGCGAAAGGAAATCCAATTCCTGCGACGCAGTGGATAACAAGAAGCTCGCCGACGGATGATCTTTCGTCGAGTGCGGTTGAAGAAATTGAAAATGTACGCTACATACGCGCGGATGGATCACTGGTGCTACTGCCATTCAGCAGCGACGCTTACCGCCAGGATGTGCACGCGACTGCATACAGATGCATAGCGAGCAACGCGGTCGGCAGTATCTTGAGCGAAGAGATTCGAGTGAACGCAGGTATGGATGAAAATGTTTTCATTAGCAAATAATTCGCAAATAATTACGTAAGCTAATGCGTGAGATGAGCGCGATGAAGACGACTCGAGAGAATAATAACATATTACGTCGTAAATGATTTATGTGTGTGCAATAACAAACTGATAACAATTACGGCTCATTGTTCCTTTGTGTAGAAAGATGACAATGCGAAAAGAGTGAGGCGAAGAAGTCGCGAAGTGTAAGAAAAAGTGAAGCCTTCAAGCGTTTTGCTCGCTTCAAAATGCATTTCGCTTTATTGCAGCACAAAAGAATAATTCACATATATTTTGACAAACATATTTTTCCTTTTTCATTCTTTGCGCCCTATTCGTGCGAAACTTAAGCAGAAACAAGTGAAAAGCAGCGATGAAATGTGATATGTAAGTAATGCGAACGTTCGAAATCGAAGAAAAAAGTGAAAACTTACGCAAACTGTGAGCGTCGAACGCTGCTTTAGCTTTCATTTATTGTGCTCCATTTCATTGAATTATTTATTTTCTATTTACTCCAATTTCTCTTATTTATTTGCCATTTCCAACTCAAATTTCAATACCAGCTTTGATTTCGCCCATAAAACCAATTTTAAGAGAAGCTTCGTTGCAAAAATTCTCTCGAATCTATAAATTCAAACTAGCGATCACTTGAAACAATATTCGAATTTACGGAAAATACTGAAGAGTGAATACACTCGAAAACGTTCACAAGCACTCTGATAATCTAATATTCGATCTGAAATACGATTGAATATTATCGAAAACAATTTTAAAGATTATTCCTTTAAAGCGCGCGGTCTTTGAAAATGAAACGCTCATGTTTTGGTTTGCTCGACACGTTTACTTTGGATTTTCGGTCGCAAAAATTGAAAAAATCGCTCTTCGTTTCAACAATAAAAAAAAACAAAAGTTTGGTTTAATATTTTTCAGTTTACGACTTTGAAAGTTTTATATAAAAGTTACTTCAAACATGTGTTAAAATGTGAGCATCATCCTCTCTAAGTTGTTGAATTGCCCACTTTTTGAAGAGAAAAAAAATTATTTGTGAAAATTAGCGTAAAAATGAAAAGTAAAGAGACAAGCAGTGCTCGTTGTTTTACTGCAAAAGTCGAAATTAATCGACTTAAATCAACCGCTTCTGTCAAAATGTTTACTATCTTTTCTATATAAATCAACATATTCAATCTAAACTTAAACACTCTCGAACGAATCAAATTTTGAGCGCAATATCTGAGGAAATCATAAATGAGGAAAATATTTAACAATGACAAATTAATTGTTAAAAATATTGATGCTCTATGCAATTGCGTAACGTCGCTTCGTTTGCAAAAAATTCAAAAAGAAAGCCATCGTTGAGACAAAAGAACGCATAAATCTTTTTCTTTTGACGGGTTTCATCGTTTTGGTCCACTTCTCGGTTTACTTTTTTGTTTTTTTCTTTCGCGCAAAAGTATAGCAATGTAAATCAACTTTCGATCACATTGAGCTTTTGAAAGGTTAAATTCAATTAACAATTTAAGGCAAAAAAAAAACTTTGGTTAGGTTAAAATTTGTTTCCATTTTCCCAAAGCACTAAGGCTTGAAACTGGTAATATTACCTAAATTAGCGTAAAGCTCACTTGTAAAAAAAATTTCTCGAAAATACTTAGAGTTGAGCCCCAGTTATAGAGATACAAAGCGATGAGATGCAAATTAAAATTATAAGCACTCATAGTTAAGAAATCGCGTCTAAAATAGCTTCATCTAATAACAAACACAAGATTGATCAAGTTTAAAGTTTCTGCAGTTGACAGTTTAAAGGCTGAAGTTTATTAAAATTGGGCCAAACACAATGAAAATGTTGCTGTGAAAATTTTTAAATCATTAGACAAGCAATCAAGCAATTGTATGCAAAATTATTCGCACAGTGTGAGCAAGAAGATAAAAATTTGAGATGATTAGCATTTTCATTTAAAGAATTATTCAGTAGCTTTTGATTATAACAAAACTATTCTAACAGAATTTGATAAAAGCATGGGCAAATTAGCTTTCAAAAGCTATTTTATTATAATGCTTAACTTTTGAAAAATCAGTTCAATCGATTAGCGGTTGACAAATATTTCATTTGAACATCTCAGTTTGAAAAAATTAGAGTTTTGCTCATGCAAACCGTAGTTGAAATCTCATAACGTAATCATAGCGAATATCATATTTCAGAATTTTTCTCAAATCAAAAATTGAGAAATTTTCAAATCAAATTTAAGTCAGTATACAGTGAGTCAGTATTAAAATTTTAAGTCTGATATTGAATGCCGAAGAAAAACTGCGGTTGCGAGTGAATCTCACTCAAACATCAAACTCAAAATTTTGCTTTGAATAATTTATTAAAGCAATAAGATGTTTTGACTTGAAACGATCTTGTTTCAAATATTCAACGATTTGTGGTCATAAAGTAATTCAAGAAGAAAGAGGCCATTTGTATAAATTTGATTTTGAATTCGTTACCAACTTTGGGTATCGAAAACGACAAACAAATAAAAAGAAAAAAGTAAAAGAAATCGATTTAATGAAGTGACGACATATTTGATATGCGTTTGCATCGCTCTTGAATCGAAGTTTTGCGAAAATGTAGAATCATACGCGAAGCGATGCTTTTCGCTAACTAAGATTACTTTATAAGATTTTCATTTCTTTTTATGTTACAAGTGAATGACTTTTACCGAGTACCGCAATTAACTTCTTATCCACCGTTATCATACATGTCACAGTTATCAACGTGTTTAATGTATGAAGCTTGTAAAGCGAAGTCGAAACTTCTTTACCAGCATTTCGGTAACAAAACATTCTCGGCAAACTTTCTAATTACGCTTCTTTTCTCGTTTTTTTCTTCTTCTTCGCTCAACAAAACGAGGATTTAATGAATTTTATTCACTTCTTTTGACATCTGCTTTTACGCGTTGAGAACGTTTTTCTTGCATTATTTATTAACTTTATATACATAGCGAATAGTGTGTCGAAGAAAATGAAAGCGATTCTTTGTAAATATGCTGCAATCGCTTTTCTCTCTTTAAACGCATCGTTTTCCATTAAACATTTTCGTTTGATTAAACATAATCATCGCGAGTTTATTTCTTGTTTAAAATGTGATTAACAATCGCTAAAATAAGAATGCCGTAAGCTCGCACCGGTCTTAAGGGATCGCGTTTCAACAGTGTTTAACCAAACACAGTGTTTCTAAATCATCCGTACAATTTTGTAGCGTAAAAAACGCTCGTTTCTGGGTATTTGCACAGCATCTCAAAGCTATATTTGCGGAGATCAATATTTGAAAAAAGCATTCACTGAATGCAAAGGTCAGTCAATACTCGTAAATAGTCTAAACACGTAACGGTTAGAAAAGCGTTTATTTTTGTAAATATATTGAACTACAGCACAATGCAGTATAACACAGTGAACGACGATATTCTCGATTTTTGCTCGACAAAGAGCGAAGAAAAGGTAAGCGAGCGATTTCGTGTCGAAAAGCGTTATTTCGCAGAAAGGATTTGATGCACTTAAATAAAATTTTCAATTCACTCTCTGTTCTCTGCATAAAATCGCGTTGCAGTTTTCAAACAGTTCGTTCACGTTTCGCGAGTTCATTTAATTTTCGCAAACATAATTTCAAATCTGCCGTTGGCTTATTTTTCACTCATTTTTCACGTTTACAAAGAAAAGAAAAGATTCATCGCAAGGGGTATTCACCGTTAGCCGTTTTCGAAAACTCGTAAGCTCGAAAATGGCCCATGAAAATTAGCGCTGCTTTCGCGCGCCGCATCCGAACGCTGCTATGTTTATTATGCTTAATTGAAGTTTTCTAAATGAACACAGTCGCTTACAAATTAACTCTCATTTTTCATTTTCATCATTTCTCAGTTTTTAATTAAAAAATTTCGCAAACACAAACAGCGGCGGCAGAAAAAAATTGTTTTCCATCGATTTTGCTTTGCTGCTTCTTCGCAACCACTACGTTCGCATTTCATCTTAGGTTGCGGGCAAAAAGGCCATTTCCCTCGCTTCTTCTTCTTCAAAAAAAGTGGTGAACGCAATAAGATTGCGTTTTGCAGCGAAAAAGCCAAACGTTTGATTTACTTTTTGCTTCGATTTGCTGCGATTCGAAAGTGAAGAACAAGAAACAGTGTGAAAACTATTTGTAAACTACGAAAGCAATCACCTGTCATTTCAGTTAACTAGCAGCGAGCAAACATTAATCAAAAGTAGCCGTTTAGCGGATTCTAACTGCGTTTTGCAAAATTAACGCTTGTTTGAGAAGAGAAACGCTTGCAAAAATCGACTGCTTTTAACCACCGATTAATTACGACATTCGACAGTAATGAAACGCAGCTTTTTCGTGAGCTGCAACGACGAGATCGTCATTTCGGGCAACGCGGCCGCACTGCAGTGCAACATTCCGCTACATGTGTTGAGATTTGTGCGAGTGATACATTGGCAACGAAATGATGGTTTCATTATTAACGGTCATTACGTAAGCTCTTCTCAAGGTATGTGCAGCCTTTTTTTTCTGATACAGTGCAAAAGAAAATTATCATCAATATTTTTCGCGCTCATTTCCGTGAGAGGTGAAATAACCCTTTTTTTCTTCGCTATGTTCTAGTTTGATACTTCGTTCACGGAACGGCTTTTCACGAGCATTTAATCCAGAAAAGAATTTGCGCCTTTCCGCAGTGTGCCATAAATTTAGAGAAAATCAACGCCAACAGATAGAATCGATTTTTTCGCGCGGTGAAAAGCTATTATCAAAGTCCGAAATCGAATTATAACCAATAATTCATAATGGAAACATGCATTAGATTTGAGCTTACTGCTTGCCCTTTGTCAACCTCAAACTTTTACTTTTTCATCATCGTCGAATTCACAATGTTGCCGTCGCTTTTTAACAGATTGTTATATACTTTTGACGCGATCGATTGATGCGAGCGCGGAAAAAAAGATTTTCATTTCTTTTTAAAGAAGTAAACTGATAGGAAAAAGATAGCGCAATTTGCCGAGAAAAAAAGTGGCCTTTTTAAACAACTTTCTCGAGTTAAAGCAAATGAACGCTTCTTTTTTCAACACTGACAGATCACGTCCGCATTTTAAAGGACGGTTCGCTTTTCTTCGAACGCGTCGGTAACGAAGATTCCCGATGGAAGTACAGATGCACGGTTAGGGATGCGTTGAGCGACGAAACTTTGACAAGCTCTTGGTGCAGGCTGATCATTACGGGTGAGTCTTTTCGCTGCGCTCGCTGTATTCTTGCTTTTTCACTTTGACAACCGTTCTTATCCTTTGTTCTCCTGGTCATCGAAGCATGCAGACACGGAACAGTTGTGCACTTCTTATTCGCCTCAATGAATCGCGAATGAAGAGCGAAGATAGAGTTAGAATTCAACTCGATAATAGCGCAATGATAATGATGCAATTTTGAACAGTCCGCGATTTTAAATATTAAACGAGCTTCGTTTTTTTCAATTCCTCTTTTCATCGCAGACACAAAAGTGAACACAGCTCCGCGAATAACGACACCGTACAAAGAATATTCGGCGGTCGTCGGCGATGATTTGCAAATAAGCTGCATTGCTCAATCGAAACCCGTGCCTTCCTACTCGTGGCTGAAAGAAGACATCGATGTATCAACTATTATCTCATTGTCGTCTCAGCGTCCGCTTCATTCGTTTAGATCGCTGCTCTATTTGCCGAATATTAAGCTTCGAGACGAAGGCATTTATATATGCGTTGCGAACAACTCTTTAGGAGAAGATAGGCGAAGATTTAAAGTAACTGTTGTAGGTGAGTGTGTTGAACAACGTTATGCGAAAAGTTTAGCTTCGAAAAGTTCATTTAAAAAGCAAAAAGAAATGAACTTTTTCGGCTTCCAATCGATGAAAGAGATTAAAATTTGATTCTCAGCGAGAAATAAAAATTTCGAAAGAGTTTTTTAAACCACATAAGCAAAGCTCGTGCATTTTTCATTAGAAAAGTTTTTAATTAGATGAAAAATTTTTCGTTTATGAGTGCAAATATGCGCTTCGTGGGTAATAGCTTTATGAGATGGTAGGAAAGCAGTGAATAGAAGTTCGATCGATTTTTTTAAATGTATTTGATTTGCAACACCGCGATGCTAATGTAATACAACTCACAGAGCCGCTTTCGATCGTATTGAAGCCGGAGAGAGGATTGAAAGTGAAAGAAGGCGAGACGGTGAGCATCGAATGCGTGGCGAAGAACCGAATCGAGGCGAACGTAAACACGATTTCTTTCGAATGGTTAAAAAACGCGAAGCCTTTAATATTCGATTCTCGCATTCAGTTAATGAATCGAAATAAATTAAGGATCGCTTCTGTTATTCGACAAGATAAAGGAATGTATGAATGCATTGCACGACGAGCAGCAAACGATATTGCCATTGATTACATCCAACTTTCACTCGAAGGTGAGTAGCGAGTAGCGAAATTCAGCTCGCATCGCGCACTGATTTTGTGATTTGCTTTGCTTAAAACACTAGAAAAAAGAACTCATTGAGAGTCGAAAACATCGCAGTAGAGATAACAGTTTCGTGCGCTAAATTTACAAAATAACGGCAAGCGAAAGCTAGAAAAAAAAATTCTTCTACTCTTGCTCGCTTTCGCTGCGATTGGTTCGCAAATGTATTGCGTTAGAAAAAAAAATTGATCCTATTTTAAATTTCAAATAAATTTCGAATCATTTTCATCGAAAATCTCCGCGTTGACGACTGTGAAAAGATATTTAAACACTATCAAATTTTTTACATTTTCAAAATGATGCTAAATATGTAAACTAAATTTGCTTTCATTTCGCTGAACGCTGCCGTTCGCTGAATATGATTTTATTTCTCTCTTTTTCGTTTTCCATTTTATTGACAATAAAATAAACTTCAATTTGAAAATAGGCTCATGAATTGAAGATTGCCGAAAATTTATTCTCAAACTCGTCTATGTTTGCTTACTTTTTGTTGTTAACTCTCTCCACTTTGGTTTATTTTATCACTCTAATCCGCTTATTCAAATAGTTTCAAATTGTAGATTTGCTTTCATTTATTTTATTAGTTTCAAAAATTGTTTTGTGTTGTTGCTTTTTTGCGGCACAAAATTTTCGCCTTCATTTTCAATAACCAAAATTTCAAACTCGAATTTAGAAAAAAAAAATTGAAACGCAACATAAAAGAATTGATAATTATGCAACATTTCATCGTTTGCATTTAAAATTAGCAGCAATTGTCTTTCGCAAAAGTTTTAATGATGTAATTTACAACGCGAAAACAAAGAATTGCGCTTTGAAAACAAAATTTATTACAATTTCGCTATTTTGCTTCTTTGCCACTCGCCTAAATTAAAAATATTATTAACTTTTTGAAAAGTGAAGCATAATTGCAAAAACTTTTCACTTTGCCGAACGCGAAAATTTTTGCTCAGAAAGATTCGCGCTCACTAACTAATTTATTTTCATCTCTCGCGTTTTGCTTTTTTTCAGTGTTTCATTAATTAAGAAGTGCACAAATTTTACTACTAAAAATAGAAAAAAGTTTTTCGCAGCGAAAAGCGCACTCTACAGCAATTCACTAAGCTTAACGCAAATCGAGCATTATTTCAACTTATTTTGATGATAATATTCTAATTCAACATTACAATAAATGTGTAAACAAGATAAGAATGGAACTCACTTACATT
>NCKU01000382.1:0-44387 GCA_003675995.1 Dinothrombium tinctorium | reverse complement strand
AATGTAAGTGAGTTCCATTCTTATCTTGTTTACACATTTATTGTAATGTTGAATTAGAATATTATCATCAAAATAAGTTGAAATAATGCTCGATTTGCGTTAAGCTTAGTGAATTGCTGTAGAGTGCGCTTTTCGCTGCGAAAAACTTTTTTCTATTTTTAGTAGTAAAATTTGTGCACTTCTTAATTAATGAAACACTGAAAAAAAGCAAAACGCGAGAGATGAAAATAAATTAGTTAGTGAGCGCGAATCTTTCTGAGCAAAAATTTTCGCGTTCGGCAAAGTGAAAAGTTTTTGCAATTATGCTTCACTTTTCAAAAAGTTAATAATATTTTTAATTTAGGCGAGTGGCAAAGAAGCAAAATAGCGAAATTGTAATAAATTTTGTTTTCAAAGCGCAATTCTTTGTTTTCGCGTTGTAAATTACATCATTAAAACTTTTGCGAAAGACAATTGCTGCTAATTTTAAATGCAAACGATGAAATGTTGCATAATTATCAATTCTTTTATGTTGCGTTTCAATTTTTTTTTTCTAAATTCGAGTTTGAAATTTTGGTTATTGAAAATGAAGGCGAAAATTTTGTGCCGCAAAAAAGCAACAACACAAAACAATTTTTGAAACTAATAAAATAAATGAAAGCAAATCTACAATTTGAAACTATTTGAATAAGCGGATTAGAGTGATAAAATAAACCAAAGTGGAGAGAGTTAACAACAAAAAGTAAGCAAACATAGACGAGTTTGAGAATAAATTTTCGGCAATCTTCAATTCATGAGCCTATTTTCAAATTGAAGTTTATTTTATTGTCAATAAAATGGAAAACGAAAAAGAGAGAAATAAAATCATATTCAGCGAACGGCAGCGTTCAGCGAAATGAAAGCAAATTTAGTTTACATATTTAGCATCATTTTGAAAATGTAAAAAATTTGATAGTGTTTAAATATCTTTTCACAGTCGTCAACGCGGAGATTTTCGATGAAAATGATTCGAAATTTATTTGAAATTTAAAATAGGATCAATTTTTTTTTCTAACGCAATACATTTGCGAACCAATCGCAGCGAAAGCGAGCAAGAGTAGAAGAATTTTTTTTTCTAGCTTTCGCTTGCCGTTATTTTGTAAATTTAGCGCACGAAACTGTTATCTCTACTGCGATGTTTTCGACTCTCAATGAGTTCTTTTTTCTAGTGTTTTAAGCAAAGCAAATCACAAAATCAGTGCGCGATGCGAGCTGAATTTCGCTACTCGCTACTCACCTTCGAGTGAAAGTTGGATGTAATCAATGGCAATATCGTTTGCTGCTCGTCGTGCAATGCATTCATACATTCCTTTATCTTGTCGAATAACAGAAGCGATCCTTAATTTATTTCGATTCATTAACTGAATGCGAGAATCGAATATTAAAGGCTTCGCGTTTTTTAACCATTCGAAAGAAATCGTGTTTACGTTCGCCTCGATTCGGTTCTTCGCCACGCATTCGATGCTCACCGTCTCGCCTTCTTTCACTTTCAATCCTCTCTCCGGCTTCAATACGATCGAAAGCGGCTCTGTGAGTTGTATTACATTAGCATCGCGGTGTTGCAAATCAAATACATTTAAAAAAATCGATCGAACTTCTATTCACTGCTTTCCTACCATCTCATAAAGCTATTACCCACGAAGCGCATATTTGCACTCATAAACGAAAAATTTTTCATCTAATTAAAAACTTTTCTAATGAAAAATGCACGAGCTTTGCTTATGTGGTTTAAAAAACTCTTTCGAAATTTTTATTTCTCGCTGAGAATCAAATTTTAATCTCTTTCATCGATTGGAAGCCGAAAAAGTTCATTTCTTTTTGCTTTTTAAATGAACTTTTCGAAGCTAAACTTTTCGCATAACGTTGTTCAACACACTCACCTACAACAGTTACTTTAAATCTTCGCCTATCTTCTCCTAAAGAGTTGTTCGCAACGCATATATAAATGCCTTCGTCTCGAAGCTTAATATTCGGCAAATAGAGCAGCGATCTAAACGAATGAAGCGGACGCTGAGACGACAATGAGATAATAGTTGATACATCGATGTCTTCTTTCAGCCACGAGTAGGAAGGCACGGGTTTCGATTGAGCAATGCAGCTTATTTGCAAATCATCGCCGACGACCGCCGAATATTCTTTGTACGGTGTCGTTATTCGCGGAGCTGTGTTCACTTTTGTGTCTGCGATGAAAAGAGGAATTGAAAAAAACGAAGCTCGTTTAATATTTAAAATCGCGGACTGTTCAAAATTGCATCATTATCATTGCGCTATTATCGAGTTGAATTCTAACTCTATCTTCGCTCTTCATTCGCGATTCATTGAGGCGAATAAGAAGTGCACAACTGTTCCGTGTCTGCATGCTTCGATGACCAGGAGAACAAAGGATAAGAACGGTTGTCAAAGTGAAAAAGCAAGAATACAGCGAGCGCAGCGAAAAGACTCACCCGTAATGATCAGCCTGCACCAAGAGCTTGTCAAAGTTTCGTCGCTCAACGCATCCCTAACCGTGCATCTGTACTTCCATCGGGAATCTTCGTTACCGACGCGTTCGAAGAAAAGCGAACCGTCCTTTAAAATGCGGACGTGATCTGTCAGTGTTGAAAAAAGAAGCGTTCATTTGCTTTAACTCGAGAAAGTTGTTTAAAAAGGCCACTTTTTTTCTCGGCAAATTGCGCTATCTTTTTCCTATCAGTTTACTTCTTTAAAAAGAAATGAAAATCTTTTTTTCCGCGCTCGCATCAATCGATCGCGTCAAAAGTATATAACAATCTGTTAAAAAGCGACGGCAACATTGTGAATTCGACGATGATGAAAAAGTAAAAGTTTGAGGTTGACAAAGGGCAAGCAGTAAGCTCAAATCTAATGCATGTTTCCATTATGAATTATTGGTTATAATTCGATTTCGGACTTTGATAATAGCTTTTCACCGCGCGAAAAAATCGATTCTATCTGTTGGCGTTGATTTTCTCTAAATTTATGGCACACTGCGGAAAGGCGCAAATTCTTTTCTGGATTAAATGCTCGTGAAAAGCCGTTCCGTGAACGAAGTATCAAACTAGAACATAGCGAAGAAAAAAAGGGTTATTTCACCTCTCACGGAAATGAGCGCGAAAAATATTGATGATAATTTTCTTTTGCACTGTATCAGAAAAAAAAGGCTGCACATACCTTGAGAAGAGCTTACGTAATGACCGTTAATAATGAAACCATCATTTCGTTGCCAATGTATCACTCGCACAAATCTCAACACATGTAGCGGAATGTTGCACTGCAGTGCGGCCGCGTTGCCCGAAATGACGATCTCGTCGTTGCAGCTCACGAAAAAGCTGCGTTTCATTACTGTCGAATGTCGTAATTAATCGGTGGTTAAAAGCAGTCGATTTTTGCAAGCGTTTCTCTTCTCAAACAAGCGTTAATTTTGCAAAACGCAGTTAGAATCCGCTAAACGGCTACTTTTGATTAATGTTTGCTCGCTGCTAGTTAACTGAAATGACAGGTGATTGCTTTCGTAGTTTACAAATAGTTTTCACACTGTTTCTTGTTCTTCACTTTCGAATCGCAGCAAATCGAAGCAAAAAGTAAATCAAACGTTTGGCTTTTTCGCTGCAAAACGCAATCTTATTGCGTTCACCACTTTTTTTGAAGAAGAAGAAGCGAGGGAAATGGCCTTTTTGCCCGCAACCTAAGATGAAATGCGAACGTAGTGGTTGCGAAGAAGCAGCAAAGCAAAATCGATGGAAAACAATTTTTTTCTGCCGCCGCTGTTTGTGTTTGCGAAATTTTTTAATTAAAAACTGAGAAATGATGAAAATGAAAAATGAGAGTTAATTTGTAAGCGACTGTGTTCATTTAGAAAACTTCAATTAAGCATAATAAACATAGCAGCGTTCGGATGCGGCGCGCGAAAGCAGCGCTAATTTTCATGGGCCATTTTCGAGCTTACGAGTTTTCGAAAACGGCTAACGGTGAATACCCCTTGCGATGAATCTTTTCTTTTCTTTGTAAACGTGAAAAATGAGTGAAAAATAAGCCAACGGCAGATTTGAAATTATGTTTGCGAAAATTAAATGAACTCGCGAAACGTGAACGAACTGTTTGAAAACTGCAACGCGATTTTATGCAGAGAACAGAGAGTGAATTGAAAATTTTATTTAAGTGCATCAAATCCTTTCTGCGAAATAACGCTTTTCGACACGAAATCGCTCGCTTACCTTTTCTTCGCTCTTTGTCGAGCAAAAATCGAGAATATCGTCGTTCACTGTGTTATACTGCATTGTGCTGTAGTTCAATATATTTACAAAAATAAACGCTTTTCTAACCGTTACGTGTTTAGACTATTTACGAGTATTGACTGACCTTTGCATTCAGTGAATGCTTTTTTCAAATATTGATCTCCGCAAATATAGCTTTGAGATGCTGTGCAAATACCCAGAAACGAGCGTTTTTTACGCTACAAAATTGTACGGATGATTTAGAAACACTGTGTTTGGTTAAACACTGTTGAAACGCGATCCCTTAAGACCGGTGCGAGCTTACGGCATTCTTATTTTAGCGATTGTTAATCACATTTTAAACAAGAAATAAACTCGCGATGATTATGTTTAATCAAACGAAAATGTTTAATGGAAAACGATGCGTTTAAAGAGAGAAAAGCGATTGCAGCATATTTACAAAGAATCGCTTTCATTTTCTTCGACACACTATTCGCTATGTATATAAAGTTAATAAATAATGCAAGAAAAACGTTCTCAACGCGTAAAAGCAGATGTCAAAAGAAGTGAATAAAATTCATTAAATCCTCGTTTTGTTGAGCGAAGAAGAAGAAAAAAACGAGAAAAGAAGCGTAATTAGAAAGTTTGCCGAGAATGTTTTGTTACCGAAATGCTGGTAAAGAAGTTTCGACTTCGCTTTACAAGCTTCATACATTAAACACGTTGATAACTGTGACATGTATGATAACGGTGGATAAGAAGTTAATTGCGGTACTCGGTAAAAGTCATTCACTTGTAACATAAAAAGAAATGAAAATCTTATAAAGTAATCTTAGTTAGCGAAAAGCATCGCTTCGCGTATGATTCTACATTTTCGCAAAACTTCGATTCAAGAGCGATGCAAACGCATATCAAATATGTCGTCACTTCATTAAATCGATTTCTTTTACTTTTTTCTTTTTATTTGTTTGTCGTTTTCGATACCCAAAGTTGGTAACGAATTCAAAATCAAATTTATACAAATGGCCTCTTTCTTCTTGAATTACTTTATGACCACAAATCGTTGAATATTTGAAACAAGATCGTTTCAAGTCAAAACATCTTATTGCTTTAATAAATTATTCAAAGCAAAATTTTGAGTTTGATGTTTGAGTGAGATTCACTCGCAACCGCAGTTTTTCTTCGGCATTCAATATCAGACTTAAAATTTTAATACTGACTCACTGTATACTGACTTAAATTTGATTTGAAAATTTCTCAATTTTTGATTTGAGAAAAATTCTGAAATATGATATTCGCTATGATTACGTTATGAGATTTCAACTACGGTTTGCATGAGCAAAACTCTAATTTTTTCAAACTGAGATGTTCAAATGAAATATTTGTCAACCGCTAATCGATTGAACTGATTTTTCAAAAGTTAAGCATTATAATAAAATAGCTTTTGAAAGCTAATTTGCCCATGCTTTTATCAAATTCTGTTAGAATAGTTTTGTTATAATCAAAAGCTACTGAATAATTCTTTAAATGAAAATGCTAATCATCTCAAATTTTTATCTTCTTGCTCACACTGTGCGAATAATTTTGCATACAATTGCTTGATTGCTTGTCTAATGATTTAAAAATTTTCACAGCAACATTTTCATTGTGTTTGGCCCAATTTTAATAAACTTCAGCCTTTAAACTGTCAACTGCAGAAACTTTAAACTTGATCAATCTTGTGTTTGTTATTAGATGAAGCTATTTTAGACGCGATTTCTTAACTATGAGTGCTTATAATTTTAATTTGCATCTCATCGCTTTGTATCTCTATAACTGGGGCTCAACTCTAAGTATTTTCGAGAAATTTTTTTTACAAGTGAGCTTTACGCTAATTTAGGTAATATTACCAGTTTCAAGCCTTAGTGCTTTGGGAAAATGGAAACAAATTTTAACCTAACCAAAGTTTTTTTTTTGCCTTAAATTGTTAATTGAATTTAACCTTTCAAAAGCTCAATGTGATCGAAAGTTGATTTACATTGCTATACTTTTGCGCGAAAGAAAAAAACAAAAAAGTAAACCGAGAAGTGGACCAAAACGATGAAACCCGTCAAAAGAAAAAGATTTATGCGTTCTTTTGTCTCAACGATGGCTTTCTTTTTGAATTTTTTGCAAACGAAGCGACGTTACGCAATTGCATAGAGCATCAATATTTTTAACAATTAATTTGTCATTGTTAAATATTTTCCTCATTTATGATTTCCTCAGATATTGCGCTCAAAATTTGATTCGTTCGAGAGTGTTTAAGTTTAGATTGAATATGTTGATTTATATAGAAAAGATAGTAAACATTTTGACAGAAGCGGTTGATTTAAGTCGATTAATTTCGACTTTTGCAGTAAAACAACGAGCACTGCTTGTCTCTTTACTTTTCATTTTTACGCTAATTTTCACAAATAATTTTTTTTCTCTTCAAAAAGTGGGCAATTCAACAACTTAGAGAGGATGATGCTCACATTTTAACACATGTTTGAAGTAACTTTTATATAAAACTTTCAAAGTCGTAAACTGAAAAATATTAAACCAAACTTTTGTTTTTTTTTATTGTTGAAACGAAGAGCGATTTTTTCAATTTTTGCGACCGAAAATCCAAAGTAAACGTGTCGAGCAAACCAAAACATGAGCGTTTCATTTTCAAAGACCGCGCGCTTTAAAGGAATAATCTTTAAAATTGTTTTCGATAATATTCAATCGTATTTCAGATCGAATATTAGATTATCAGAGTGCTTGTGAACGTTTTCGAGTGTATTCACTCTTCAGTATTTTCCGTAAATTCGAATATTGTTTCAAGTGATCGCTAGTTTGAATTTATAGATTCGAGAGAATTTTTGCAACGAAGCTTCTCTTAAAATTGGTTTTATGGGCGAAATCAAAGCTGGTATTGAAATTTGAGTTGGAAATGGCAAATAAATAAGAGAAATTGGAGTAAATAGAAAATAAATAATTCAATGAAATGGAGCACAATAAATGAAAGCTAAAGCAGCGTTCGACGCTCACAGTTTGCGTAAGTTTTCACTTTTTTCTTCGATTTCGAACGTTCGCATTACTTACATATCACATTTCATCGCTGCTTTTCACTTGTTTCTGCTTAAGTTTCGCACGAATAGGGCGCAAAGAATGAAAAAGGAAAAATATGTTTGTCAAAATATATGTGAATTATTCTTTTGTGCTGCAATAAAGCGAAATGCATTTTGAAGCGAGCAAAACGCTTGAAGGCTTCACTTTTTCTTACACTTCGCGACTTCTTCGCCTCACTCTTTTCGCATTGTCATCTTTCTACACAAAGGAACAATGAGCCGTAATTGTTATCAGTTTGTTATTGCACACACATAAATCATTTACGACGTAATATGTTATTATTCTCTCGAGTCGTCTTCATCGCGCTCATCTCACGCATTAGCTTACGTAATTATTTGCGAATTATTTGCTAATGAAAACATTTTCATCCATACCTGCGTTCACTCGAATCTCTTCGCTCAAGATACTGCCGACCGCGTTGCTCGCTATGCATCTGTATGCAGTCGCGTGCACATCCTGGCGGTAAGCGTCGCTGCTGAATGGCAGTAGCACCAGTGATCCATCCGCGCGTATGTAGCGTACATTTTCAATTTCTTCAACCGCACTCGACGAAAGATCATCCGTCGGCGAGCTTCTTGTTATCCACTGCGTCGCAGGAATTGGATTTCCTTTCGCTTTGCACTCGATTACAACACCACTAGAATTATAGAATTCGATTTGCCTCGAATACAGCGAATTCTCTGTCGGCAGTTTTACAAAACTCGGTCCTTCCAAATAAACATTTTTCTTGCTCGCTTCCATTGCTGCAAGAAGCAAATGTTGTAATTTAGTGTGAAAGTATTATTCATGCAAACCCAGTTCGCTAATTGCGTTTTCACTTTCGCAGTATAAAATGCAAAGCTGAACAGCCTATAGAAATTAATTCGAGCATTGAGCAATTAAAGTGCTCATTACAATTTGTTTAATGGTTTCTCAAAAAATTGCGATTCCAAACGCTTACTTTTGGCAATACTTTGAAGCAACGTCTTTTTGCCGGCTTCATTAATTTTCGACTTTGCGCTATTCTTTAATCACAGGGGTGGACACTTCGCTTTGATCTCTTTTGAAAATTTATTTCTTAATAAATGAGCGATCAAAAATGAAAAGATGTGTTGCTTTTGATAAAAATCATAACAAAGATTTTAATAAAGGAAAAAGTTTTCAATCGTAAATGCAACGGCGAAAGAAGTGAATTAAAAATTGATCAGCAAAATTTTTGAAACTGGTAAATCTTCAATTGCGAAATTGTGATTGCTATCATCAAATATTTATTTCAAAGGAAAATTTTAAAATTAATAATCTAATTGAACAAAATGAAAAAAACTCCAAATTACTAAAAGCTTATTTCGTCAATGATTAATTCAAAAAGTGATTTTGAAGAGGACGTATTTAGAATAAACTTTTAAACAATAGCAAATATCAAAATAAGATAGAAAGTAATAAAAAGTAAATTAAACTAAAAAATATCGATACTAAGAGAGAAAATTCCGAATTTATTTTTAAAAGTTATTTAAATTCTATAAATAAAAAATGATACAAAACTGAATTTTAAGATAAACAAATTTTATATTTTCATAAGATCTAGGCGCATATATTTGTTTTTTTTTTATTCATTCAAAAATGATCACAATCAAATTGCACACCTTTGATTTTTTGTCGAATATTTTGAGACTTTTAATAAATAGCATAACATCGATGAGCGAGAAACAATTTTAAGCGTCTGATGATTTTTTATCAACAGTCAATGACATAATTTTTTGCAATTTTTACCCTAAATTTAACGATTTTGAATGGATAAGATAGCAAAACATTCTGTCATTGACTATACATTGATCGCAATATTTGTCTCTGTCATTTAAATTTCATCATTCGCTCAAAATTTATCCGATTAAATGCGTTCAATTTTATCCAATTGATCAATAAAAAAAAATTATTTTAAGATAGATTAAAAATTTCAAAAATTAATATGAAAATTACGTTCAACCATTAATAGCGCAACGATGCATTATTAACGGCTAAAACACAAAAAATGCTTGAGTACCACTACCATATTTTCTTGTGATTTTTGCTTAATGGACTTGCTAAAAATTTCTTTTTTATGCAGCAACTTTTGTTGTTAAGCTTATTTTGATGAATATCATTTTAAATTTATTCAATATTATAAAACACGCTCTGTATATTCGCTGCAAACTTTTTCGAAAAGTTGAATACAAATTTTTGCGATCATGAGAATATATGAGTTAAAAATTTATTCGGCGACAGAAAAAAAAAAATTATTATGAGCGAATGGTAAATGCATTCTGATTAAACACAACTCTTCTTATTCGCTCAACAAATCTTTACACCTCGTTAGTTATACAAAAAAAGCGATATTAGCTCAGGTGTTTTAACAGTTTTAACTTTTTTTTTCTTTTTCTACTCAAGCTCAACATTATTCAGCTTTATTAATAAAATTTAATTAAAAGACTCAAAGCAAACGCGTATGCCACAGCTTTTTCAGCGCGACATGAACAGAATTAATAAAGTAGTAATGTTGTAAACTTTTGAACGGAGAATTTATTCGCGCTTCATTCATGCTTCTCTCATTCAATTTGACTCGAAGATGTGTCAGTTCTAAATGCTTTCGCAAATTCAAACTTTATGCGTTTTTGCGATAACAATACAGAGTATGCTTTGAAATATTTCAAGCAAAAGCGGCTAAAAAATGCAAAATATGAAAATTTCACTTTCACTAACTTCTTATCTCTCGCTTCTCATATTGTTTTGCAATTCAGAGCTTTTGTGAAAATGAAATTTAGTTTTATTTCGTTAACCTGTATCGCGAAGCTTTTTAAATGTTTATCATTGAAACATTTTCTCTAATTCTTATATTCATTTTCACCCCACATATTTAGATATCAATAAACCAGTCAATAACACTATAAACAAATTTGGTCGATGAAACGATTAAAAACTAGCGAAAATCGAGTAACTAAATGATCACGAAGAAGCTAGAGCTATTCATTGAACTTTTCAAACTTTCTCATTCTATTATCTTTATCTCGTATGTACATAAATTACTGTTGTTAAGCAGTTGAAGCCTCAGCGTCGGGTTAAATAGTTTAACTCGAGTTCTCAGATGAGTTGCTCAATAAATCGAACCTCTTTAGCATCGAAAATGAAAAAATAACAAATACTCGACCAATTTAGAGCAAAGATGAAATCGAGTCATTTCTGTGTAATAAAAGTTTTCATAAAATGATGTTTTAGAGTTTAAATGTTCAATACAAACAGATGAAATACAAAAAATTAGCATAATATGCTCGAAGCAATCAGTAACCAGAAAATTGTTCGCAAGTATTTACGATAGTCTTTAATGTTAACTTTAGCAGCTCAACGCAGTTCGCTTTAATTTATTTTTATGAATGTCCACTGCTTTTTACATTAAATCTTGGTTTAGTTACAAGTAGATTAAATCTTTTTATCGTGCACACGTCGCTTTATTTCGACGCTTTATGTCAACTCTTTATTGCATTTACTGCAGATCAAAATATAGGCTTTCTTAGATGGACGTTTACTTTAAAGTCTCTTTTTTCTTTCGACTCGCTTTAAAACCACTTTTCAGCATTTCAAACAGATAAGAAGCTGTTAAAGGATATTCGCAATAAGGAAAACATTTTATCGAATATACCGACGAAACGATCAAAAAGAGATTTGCTTTTATGGCTCATAAAAATTGATTTCTCTGTTCATGGCATCGCATTATAATATTTTGCCTAAGCTCGAGTTCGATGCGATTGCCAAGTTTCCATTCTTGAACAAAAGACGCATAGCTTCGCATTTGCTAACTGTCTTCTCAAAATATCTCAATGCATTCGAAACAATTTGATTAAGAACTCACCGTTAGAGAAACATTGTTCGATCGCTAGCAAAACGAACAGCTTTGCAAGAAGTTTTTGCACACTTTTGTCGTTGAAACAAACCATTGCGCAAATTTTTGTCTGCTGTGAAGCGTTTAAATTATTTTCGAATTATTTTGAAAAACTTCGATTATCTGAAAATGAGTTTGCTTAACTTTTGCACTGTTCGCAATGTATGTGTTTGCTGTGCTTCAAAAGCTTAAATAAGAATTGAATTGAAGAAGAGTCTGAAAGGCAAAGATCTGAGAGCATGTCTTCTATGAACCGAGCGAACTGAAAATCGAAAAACATTGACTTCGGGGCGCCATCCTTCTTCACGTGAGCTTCGATTTTGTTCATACATTTCTCATCAAACATTTTGATTTTTGCTTGTTAGTCGATTCTTGCATCCTTCTATCGACGCATTTAATTTAGATGAAAAATGTAAAAAGTAGTTTTCACCATAGAAATTTTCACGCGAGCTAATTGTAGAGCATTAATTTTGACTAATGATCGCTTCTGTGACAAGAATTAATTGATGAAGAGTTAAACAGCAGAAATTTTTTGAAAATTTCATTTTCGCTTTCAGAAAATCACTTTTGCCTTTGACAATCAACTTCCTGTTAAGTTATCATCGAAGTTAACAATGCGACGCATCATTTTTGACAGAAGCGCACACCCTCTTATTATTATAATCTTTACTCATTATCTAAATTAATGTAAATTTTTTGTTTTTGAATTATAAATGAGATTTTGCATTTTATGTTCAATTTTAAAAATGCCATAGAATTAATTCTCATTTTTAAATTCAATTTCACTTCACTTCACAATATTTGATGTGTTTATTAAAATTAATTTTACTTTGGTTCGAAAAAACGCTCAAACTAAAGCAAATTACTTATTACGAGGAAAACCTCATTAGAACTCATCAAATTGATTAAATTTGATTCACAACTAGATATCGAAAAACGAAAATGAATGTCAATTTCTTTTTCTGACCATTATTTGCAGTTGTAAAATGAACAAGTTGAATTTGTAAACTTTCAAATGCTATTCACCTATTTTCGCCAATCTTTGCTCGCAAATTCTTTGGGCAAAATAGTGCATAGGGAGGAGATTTTAGCTGCAAATTTGATTACTAATTATTAAAAACAATATACTTCAAAGTTAAAAAATTAAAAATTATTTTAAAAAATCAACTTTATAATTTTAAATTTTTGATAGTTTTCATTAAAATTTTTTATTAATTTTTTGCCAAAGTATCAACAAAAATTTTTTCATTAATTTTGAAACCAGACATCATTTAGAAAAAAATTTGATAATCTCTGTATTTCGATGTAATTTTTTTTAATCCTTTAGACGTCGGAGTAGAGAGTTTTGACTGTAATTTTTATTTAATCATTCATTTTTAAACATGCTCCTTAAAAGAAAATATTGACTTTGTTTTTGTTAACTTTAAGTCAGGTACAAGAATTTAAGCCGCTAAAAATCATTTAGTTCAATTAATTACAATATAATGAGGCGAATCAGCTTAAATATTTCAAAATCCTTTGGATAAATTTTGCAAAACTTAAAGCAAAAAAAGAAAATGAAAAAATTTACATAAAATGCATTGAAAAGCATTGCTTCTAAAGCACAATTATTTAATCTCGAAAATTTATTATTGAATAAGTAAGCTTCATTAAGACATTGTGTTCACTTTTCTGCGAGCTCTAACATTTCTTTACGAAAAACCTAATTAAGCATTTCGCTAATTATGAATTGAAAAATTTAATTTTGAAAATATGGTTCAAACACTTTCTAGATTGTGCCTCAATCAATTTTCAGTTAAATTAAAACTTTTTTTAGTAATCGAAAATTGTTTTATTTAGCCATTCGCAACGAATAAAATTGCAGCTTTACATGGTAAAAATCAAATTTAACTGCTGTCATATTCTTCAGATCTTTTTTAATGTCG
Organism: Dinothrombium tinctorium; assembly: GCA_003675995.1. Taxonomy (NCBI): domain Eukaryota; kingdom Metazoa; phylum Arthropoda; class Arachnida; order Trombidiformes; family Trombidiidae; genus Dinothrombium; species Dinothrombium tinctorium. The sequence goes on along the minus strand of NCKU01000382.1, from coordinate 31,227 downwards.
TGGAAGAAATCTTTACGATTGTATAGTGACAATAAATACAGTGTCGGAAAGAATGTTTGTGCCGGCTCGATAATTAAATATCTTAGCACTGAAACGCATCAATTTTGAGCAAGGTTCGAGACAAAATTAAAAGCATTTAAATGTAAAAACAAGCACAGTTATCAATTTTGTTTAAACAAACAGCTTTAAGTTTATTCGAGTAAAGGTGAATAGCAAAATGTGTGTTTAAATGAGTGAAGAATAGTTTTTCAATTTTTTTTWTCATGTTAYAATTTYATTACAAATTAAGTTGCTTGTGTGTTAGTTAAAACAAAGAGAAGATAGAAAGAATTCTTAAATAAATAATTTTTAAAAAAATCGGAAGCAAAAATAAACACTTCAACATTATTTTAACTTCGATTCTTTTGAAATGTAGTGAGTAACATTAATTCAACAGATTCATTGTTGTTTCAGAAAATGTATTGCCGCTATGCACATTGTTTACTCGCCGTTCGAACGTTGATCACCAAATTGAACACAGTTTTTCTTGCTTTCTTATCACATTTAAAAGCGATTGCAAGCAGTTGAAGTTAAACGCGAAGTGAAATGTCCATTTTGTTTATAAAAAATTCACAAATTTGTTTTATTTTTTCAAAACTCACTTTACAAATGTGAAATTAAAATGTGCAAATAACAAGTGATTTTAGTGCGACTTGTTTTGTTTTGTAAAAATGGTTCACGAGTTATGGTTTGTTTGTAAAACGACAGCACTGAGCAATCATCAACACTTTTCATTCACTCTCATCGTTTTTTCGATTTCATCAATGGTAAGTTAAGAAATTATTTACATTTTTAGCATTTATCGCTTTTAATGAAGTTGATTTTTACAAAGTTTTATCATTTTAAATTGAGAAACCCTTGACTTGCGTCTCTCTCTATCAATTATCGCTGGGACAAACATTTTTTTCGAAACTGTATTTATTAAGAATTATCCACATTATTCATTCATGTTGTACTGTTTTTGATATCTTCTCTTGAATACTTTCTCATTACAAAGCCGAACCACTTTTGTGTACTTCTTCAGATCAGAACCGCCATGCATTGCATTGAATTTTTCCTGCGAATCCTCATTTTATTGATTCTATAGATAGAATCTTCAGTTTTGAAAATGTTATTTCATAAATATTATAAAATAACTTCGTATTTGCTTATATGGAAATGCTATACAATTTGAAACAAAGAAAATTATGAATGTCATCTCGAAGAGACAAAAAGATTTAAAGAGAGTTGAATACTTTAGAATTAATGTAAAATTTATTGCGTTGAAATAGTAAATCTTTTATGGAATCTACAATTTCATTAAGATTAAGTTTGAACCATAAATTATGTTTCATTTTGATAAATCATTTAATTAAATTTGTCGAATGATGAATTTGCGATTTATTTTACATACAACGTTTGCAAATGAAACGATAAATGAAAAATGTTCGCTTTTTCGGCAATTTTTCAACATTTTAGCGATGAAGTAATCATCTTTTTAAGCTAACGGGAAGACGATAACGGCCAAATGAAATGCGTATACTAAAGAAAGCAAACTTTTCGTAGCATTAATAAAATACAGTTTAATTGCATAGCAAATGTATATTAATATTTGTCAAAGATCATTTACCATTCTTTAATTTGTTTCTGACTTTCAAATGTGTGTTTGAAAAAGAAATCACGCGAATAGAGTTTTATTTGCAGCAACTTTTCATTTTAACATGCTCATATAATTCGCTAGCGTGACATTTCTTCGATTTCAATTAATTTCAACTTTGCGACTGACATTCTCCAACAATTAACAAGCTTTTCTAAAATTTTGTTTTCCAATTTTTCAATGCAAATAAATATACACTAAACACTGTGAAAAAATGCTTTTAGCATTTTATTTATAAAGAATTTGGCATTTTAAAACGTGCCTTTTTCAATTTTCTCTTCAAAATTACGCGCGAATAGCTTACGTAATTTATAGTTTATTGCATCGCTTGCTAAAGCAAGGGATAAAGCGTCTGCTACTTCAAATTCTTTGCGCAAAAGAGAATTTTTCGTTCGTCCACAGTTTGTTATTAAAGAAACTTTTGCGAATGAGCAAAATTTAAATTCGCCGATTGATTCAATCTAATTCTTATTTAGCGAATGATTGCACTCGAAGCACTTAAAGCCAAAAATTTTAAATTCGACGAATTTGATAAAAGTTTAAAATAAGCTAAACACGGTTTGCAAATATTCGTTTATCGATTGCTGGGTACAAAACAATTTTTCTTCTTCACGTAATTCCAGGTATTAAACGACTTTAATTTCGTCTGCAGCGAGAAGAAATTTTAATCTAAATTCTCGTGCCAAACCATGTTTAATAACTGCTGCCTGTCTCATGAATTCTTCGAGATTAATCTTCCAAGTTTTAATATACTTGCACCCAATAATGTGGTTCAACGCAACGCTTTTCACGCTTTTCGCGTCAAACGCTCAAAACTTTTTTGTTCAGTTTGACTACACTTTTTGAAGAACAAAAGCATTTATTTAAATGTTTCTTAATTTCTCTCGTTGATTGAACGACGAAAATGAAGCAAAACTTTTTTGAAATAAATTACAATCAATAAGATTTGTAATGAGTAAGCATGTCAAATTAGTTGCACTAAAAAGTTTCATTTTGAGCATTTTAGCTGTCGAAAAAAAGCATCGAAAGTATTTATTTTAAGTAACTTCAATTTCAATTTTTAGAATTATGGCTCATTATGATAAAAGACGAAGTAATTTTTAAGATTACTGCATATAAAACTTTGTTCGTAATAAATATTTTCGCTAATAATTTTCATTGTAAAGTTTTTGCTATTTGTTGTCTTAAGAAATTGACAAATTGCGCAAATTTTTTGAAAGCGTACAGTTCTTATGCCCGATTTTAGATCTCATTTCTTGCTTTTGTTCAAAGAGGCACTTCCTTTGGTGTCTTTTTTAGTCAGAGATTTTTTACAAAAAATTAAATGTTTTAATCAAATTTAAGCATTTATATTAAAAATAAGTTCTTTAAGCGATTTAAATCAATACGAAAGCAGCTGTCTTAGAACATGAAAATCATAAACGTGCCAATCATCGTAAACACTTTTCATCATCAAAAAAGATTAAACAGAATAGACAAGATAAGCATTTTAGCATCCGTTGTAATAAGCAAAATATAATAATTATTAACAAACTCATGAAGCAAAATTTTAATTTTTATAAAATAATAATTAAAGTAATAAAAATGCTTACAACGTTAAACACGTTAAATACTTCACGTAAATCACGTTGTTAATTTTGTCTCCATTATCCAAATATGCTTTCTACTGAATTGCGAGCAATTCTTGAACATAACATTACATTACACTGTTCCTTACAAGTTTGTTTAGTTTGAAGTTAGTTCGAGATTCAAAAGTTTCGCTTAACTTAGATTTCTTCACATTCGTTTCATTTCAAATTGATCGATTCCGGCGTTACTTTACAAGAAATGAGCAAAAGATGTTTTAACTTGTCAAATATTTGCTTTATTTTCTACTTTAAAATATTTGCGTAGAGTCTCATTTTTTCGTTTAATTAAAAAATCGCATTCAATAGATTTTCGCTCAATTTTATTACTCTCCGTACCAATTCTATGAACAAGTTTTCGCTCTTTGCAAAAATAAAATAAGTGACATACAAGAAAAACAAAGAAATGCTGCGACTTGTATTAAACAAAGTGAAGTAGAAAGGCTCGAATTGCGTGGAGAATGCACAAAATTGTGTAACAATATCAAATGTCAATTGATCAATTGATTTTATGTGCTAGTGAGCCGATCAAAATCGAAACTTTTTATTTACTCTATACATTTATAAAACAATTTAATACAAACAAAACGAAGTTATGAAGTCAAAAGTTATGAAAAATAGCAAATTTTTTCTTTTTGTTTTTCTAAAATTATTTTAAATTTTAACTTTGCATCACTTTCTTTTCGTATTGCTTCCGTTTTTCTATGAAAATTAAACGTTCAGGCTAATAACAATAAATTGTGAGATATCAAAAATGATTATCTCGTATAATAACATATAAACTATGTGTGACAAAAAACGTTACAGTGATAACAAATTTTAGTCTAAGCGCTAAAGTAATACAAAGCGCAATTTTATATACTTTAGAGGCTGAGAATGGTTTGTTCTTGAGTTGAAATTGCTTTCGTTGAGCGAGAAAAAAGAGAATTTGTATGAAGGATTTACGACCGAAAAAAGCTTGATCAATAAACAGAAATGCGTTGAACTGGCCATTGGAAGTAGAGTGAACTTTTATTTGATTTGATCCAGTTATGGTTTCTTTTCTCAATCGTAAGGCATTTGAAACAAATCTGTGAAAACGAGATAAATTTTTCATCACTTCGTTTTTCAAAAACCAGCTTTAGTTTTTGGCATTTTGAAAAACTTTTTTTAAATTTTCAACTCTTTTGCTTGTCTAAACGAGCATTAATATAAAAGCTTTTTTTCATGCGAAGCAACAGAAAAATTCAATTTTAATATTGTCGCTATTCAAATATATTCAAAGAATTTTTTTCTCTATTTTCTCTTTTATTGAAAATATCGAATTAAAAGAATCATCCATCAAAAACACAGCTGAAATCGAATAGAAATGTAACAATAGGACGTTCAAAAAGCGAATGAAACATTTTTCGATTAGACTGTTTAGACTTTGTAAAGCTGTAAAGATAAGCTGAATGATTTTCGAATGCATTTTGGAGGCAATTTTAAGCATAAGAAAAATCGTTTCTTGTATGGAGCATTTGCAAATTGAAAATTTCTTAACCAAACGTTGTAATAGAGTAGAATAAGACTCAAGTTTTGAAAATGAGTTATTTTCGGTAATGGTTGAAAACAATTAATGAAATTAGCGCTTAGTTTTCAAAAGAAGCAAACGAACGAAAGGCGAATACAAAATGCTTGTTACGAGCAGATAGACAACGTCTAAATGCACAAAGGAGAGAGTACGTAGATAAAAAGAATCTTGCTTTAATTTTGATCGTAAACTCGAGCATTGAAGTTGAATTACTTCAGTTGAGAATCGCATTAAGTTAATGTCCTCAATTGGCTGATAAACTTAAGGCAGTACACAATTTGCTACAAAACAAAGCTCTTCTGCTCGCTGCAAACAACAAAAGGTTCAAGTATTGCAAGCAACTTTTCGCTTTTTTCTTGCTTCAAGCTACTTTTTGCAATTAAATAAATGTTAAACACTGAAAATATTGTTGAACAAACGACGGTTAAATGATTTAGTAGAATACAAATAGCTAAACACAAAATACGTAGCTTTACATCAATATTTTGAACCAAGCGTTCGATTGATATGATAATAGAAATGAATTTCGACACAATAAACCAGAAAAATGAAGTGAAAGAATGGTAAATGATATTTTAAAAAATTAATTCTAAATGTCAATACTAGAAGATATTTTTATAAAATTTTTCGCATATATAATCTTTGAAAAGAAAGTGAACAAGTTAAAACCAATCTTCACCTCAGTGAGTTTCGATGAAAAACGAGGCCTCTTGTTAATTTATTAATTCGCATTATCATGTGTAGAGAAGAGAATGATCATTTATCGTGTAGAATCAGTTTTTATCACTTAGTGTCATTTTTAGATCTATAAGAACAAGTAACACTGTGCGAGCAAATAAGACAAAAAGTTTCGATTATCGAAAGTCGGCTTCACTGCACTGCCTGACAAAGCGGGGGAAAAATGTCTCGTAAAAACTTTTCAAATAATTAAAATATAAATTCTCTTGATTCAAAGGAATTCAAATACCTCGATTTTCAAATAACATAAGCAAAAGAAGCGAACATTTTTAATTTTAATCGTCGTATTTTATTAAAAATAAAAACATAGTTGAAAATTAAATTTTTGATTGCACTCGGTTAATGTCTGCGCATAAGCTTTTGATTAAAAATAAAATTTCGTCACGATTATTATCTTTCTTTCAAATGATGATCACTCAATGTAAAATCGGTAAATTTATAAGTTCATTATGATCTTTTGAAAGTCACAACTTTAGTTTTTGATGATAAAATATTAAAAAGTTAGCGAATAACAAACGAATTTCTAATCTTTTGCTACAAATGCTTAGGCTAATTTCAACTTGATTAATAAATGCGTTTGAATAATTCCAGCTGGAAAAGCAATCATTTTATAAAAGCATTGAGGATGTCAAAATTTTTTACAAGATTTTGCCTAGACAGACACTCAAATGTGATATAAAAAAAGATGCACAGTGCTTTTGTGCAAATAAATTTCATTCATTTGAAATTGAATTTTATAATAAGGTTTATGACCAAAATTTTGTTTTTCTTCCTTCAACTTCACAAATTTTTGTAGTTTGTTTTTTCAAATGAATTTTTAATGAATTTCACGTTGACGCTTTATCAAAATATTCAATTAACAAATAACAAATTTGTTATTTTAGCCAATTTATACAAAACATAATATAGAAAAATCAGATAAAAATATTTTATACGATAGTATTATTAAGAAAACAAAATTTGGTTGTTCGCCCGAAGCATAAAAAATTTCACATAAGCCTTATTATAAAATTCACCCGTGAATGAAAGTATTCAATTGCTTTATTCGCACAAAAGCGCTGCGCATCTTTTCATATCGCATTTGAGTGTGTGTCTAGGCAAAATCTTGTGAGAATTGCTCTGAAACCATTTGAATAGTTTGAAAGAAAACTTTACTTTTGCCGAGATTATTATACCCAACTCATTTTGATAATATTTAAAAATAAATGAGCAAAAGAAAGAAAAATTTGTTCGCAAGCTACGAAAGAAGCGCTTTTTTTCATATATCAAATTTAATGAAACTCTTCTTTGAGAAAGATCTCAAGAGCATCAAGCAGCACTTTATTTCGTGAGATGAATGCGCGAAAAGAAAGTTATTAGCATACGAACTAGTAGGTTGTCGCATTAGTCTTTTAATATTTCCAAAATAAATATATTTAATTAAACATTTTAAAATTTTTATGAGGTTACTTGTGTAATTAAGAATAAAAACTTTAAAGTTTCTTGATCAATGATCATTTTTTAAGAATTATAACCCAGATTTTAGCCAATTTGAGAAAACTTTGATTTTCTCAATGAGTAAATCAAAACAAACATTTTTTATTATTAATAATGTATAAATTAGTAGACACATTGTTCTTCCCTAAATTGATAATTCATTTTAATTAAATTTGCCACTTAGTGGGAAATTATTCGAATAATTCCAGAGATTTTTTTTTATAAAAGTTTGTGTGGCGAGTAATTTCCCTCACCACATAGTAAAACAGCTCTAACCACTTGATTTCATTTATCAATTGATAATACTTTAGATATTTTTCAGTATAAATACAAGCTAATTTTCAGTATTCAATACACAGAGATGGGAAGTCAGTAAACCAATCTCATAGTGCCTACTAACATCACTTTTAAAACTAACAAATCTTCTCTTTTCAATTGAATTGCTTCTCTCACTAGCGTTCAGTGCTTGCCATTTGAGCCACAGTTTGTCTAAACAAATCAACATAAGCTATTTCTGCTCTTTATCATCTGACTTTATCATCATTGATTTTGATTTCAATTTTATTCAAGTTGAGATAAAACAATGCTGAACTCATTTTTCAATCAATATTAATCACATTTTTAACGTGACATTTGTTAATTGTGTTTCTGTTGATTTACAATTAAGTTCTAATTTAAGAAGCCAAGCGTAAAAAGTGAATAAAATAATAATCATATTTGCATAAACACGAATTATTCACCAATATCGGCGATCTATTATTTCAAAGCATTTCATTTTTAAATGTTTTCTTTTGAATCTTAACATTTTTGAAAGTGGAAATACGAAAGTCTGAAAAATTGTGATCATCGATCACTCAAAGTTTATTGATATAGTTCAAGCAGCTTTTTTAAATAAGATCGATTTCCATTCCTCTCATAAAGCGTATGCAATAAATACGCTGAATCACTAAATTTTAATTTTGAAAAATCGATAAAGTAATTTTACAAAGTTCTTAAACCTTTGCAGATTATATGTATTCAAAAAGCCAATAGCAAACTTTTTTTTCTGCGAAATTTAATTTGTTTCCATCGGTGAAGATGTCTCGTTTACGGAGCTTGCATCTTTCTGAATCTGCTCGAAAAGAACTTGCAAATCTGGCGTTGTTTTGATGTGATTTAAGAAATCCATAACTTTCGGATTTTTATCTGATTATGAAGAAAAAAGTAAGTGGCAAATCAGAGGAAAATTCTATGACTAACCTGCGTCGGGTATTCCAAGAAGAGCGAGTAAAGCTCTCATTGCAGAGCGTTTTAGCTCATCTTGCTTTTCAAACTCTTGTTTCACAGCAGTTGTTTTCACTTTGTTGGAGCAAGTAACCTTAAGAGGTTCGACAAGCCGTTCAATACCTAAATTTATACAAAGTTTGTAAAATGTAAACTTTGATCCAGCCACTTACGATTGAGAACAGCGGATGGACACAAATGAGAGAGTCTAACCAACATCAAATAAGTAAGCATTTTGACATCATAGTGATCGCGAAGTCCATCTTCGACGTGATTCAAAAATTCGAAGATATCGATTCTATCCAAACACGAATCTAATAATGTGTACATACACTCAAACGCTGCTTTTCTTATATCAAGACCATCATCAACAGTATGTTTGAACGGGCCCATTTCCACTTCTCGAATTAGTTCTCCCTAAAAATAATATATGGAAGAACAGTGGCTGCCAAGTTTAAAACATACCCGAACTTTGGTTTCATTGTACAATTGAGGCAATATAGTATCGAGTAAATCACGAATCAATGATGGCTTATTGTGAGCCGCTGAGTTAAACGCCACGAGAGCAACGCGACGAACATTAATATCTTCATCTTGCAATGTACGTAGAAAATCTCCAATACAGTTTCGTAAAAGGTGATCGATGGCTTGAGGTTGGTCTGAAATTGTAAATTTCATAGCTGTAACTACTGTGCTTCGAGCCAAAGGCGAAGGATGCTTCAGATAAGTTTGAAGTCTCGGAAGCAACAATCGCGGATTCATCAATGTCAATTTGCCAAGACATTCAGCTACAACATTTCGAGTTCCTTCTTCTGGGCATTCACAATGATTGAACAACAGTGACCAAATTGAGTCCAAATGAGGCTCAAGAGCTTGAACCATTGCTGGATTGATTGATTGGCAACTGATTATTTCTTTCAAAGAATGCAATAACAGATATTGACGCTTATCTCTTGTAGCAATTTGTTGCAAAACAAACGGCAAATACTCTTTAAGGTTTCCAACACTAATACTTCCTAAGGCAAAAGATGCTGCAGACTTCACTTCTTCACTTGACGATAAAAATGATTCAATAATTAACTCCTTTAATTCCGTAATTGAAGTAAGGTCGACATTTTTGCCAATTTCACCAATTGTCAGTAGAGCAAACAAGTGGGCAACATCTGAAGGTGGATTCTTAATATCATTTATGTAACGTCTAACAGTTTGCAAGCTTTGCTCTTTTTCTAATGTGGTGATGGCGGCGACACACTTTGCTATTGAATGATAAGCTTGCTTGTGCAATGACGGGCCCATATTTTGATTGCTTATTGAAACCGGAATCGTAAGTTGACGAACTAATTCCATGTAATCGAGACCGGGAAAACTGCTTCTAACCAACGCTTGTAAGAAATCAAGTACAGACTGAAGAGCCGCTCCTTGCAAAAGAGGCGATCGAACTAAAACGAGAGTTTCGGGAAGTATCTTCTGTGGTATTATTGATAGAAAAGCCTGATGCGATCTTGTTAAAGATGTCAATAATGATAAAGTTAATTGAGATATATGCAGGTCACTCTCATTTATCAACGGCGGAACCTCTTGAAGAATAATGGAAATTAATTCCACTGTAAATTGCTCTCCGTAGTTTTTGACCAATGTATCCAAAAGTATCAACGTACTCAATTTCAAGGTACGCTGATTCTTTCGCAAAAATGACGCCAAAATTGGTATAGCTTCTGCCAAAAATGATCGTAAAGCTCCTATCTCCAATTTGAACTGAGATCTAGATCAAAGTATAAAATTGACTTTACAGTGTGATAAATTTAGAGACGAACCCGGCTATTTTCGTTAAAGCTTTTACACAAGTTAATCTCGTTATTTCATTTCGTAAACGATCGACTAATACAGGCAGTGTCACAGCAACTTCAGCAACCATACTATCACCGAAACTACTTATAATTTGTCCCATGCATGTAATTGCTCTTTCTTTCACTTCTTGATCAATGTCCGAAGCTTTAAGTTTAGAGAATGTACAAGTGTAAATAATTTGAAGATAGCCATCGTATTTAAAAGTGGATGGAGTTTCTAATGGCCTTATTATTCTGACCATTTGAGTCAAAACCAACAGTGCTTCTGAAGATATTTTATAAAAAGAATCCTCTACAGCAGAAATCACGGCAGGCAATAAGACTTGAATATGGGGATGAAATATTTCGGGAGGGTGCCGTTTAAGTAGCGAGTTTAAAAAAATTAATGCATCGATCTTCATGTTTGAACTTGAATTTTTATCACTAAAAAATAAGAAATGTCAAATAAAGTTAAAATAATTCGTCCAAATTACCCCAATGAGTACAAAATTCCAGGGATCAAACTTTCTGAGTGCTCTTTTAAGCAACCAGGAAGAACATTAATTAATTCATTCAAAACTCCAAAGCTTCCTTGTCTTGTTTTGATGCTTTTCTCTCTAAGTTGTTTGTGAAGTGCCTTTACAATATTCGGGACTTGACTTTCCAGCAAAGCAATAGGGTTTCCGGCGTCTTCAGCGTCAGTATGCGTTGGTCGAGTTTGTTTCAACAACGCGTTATAAGCGTGAAAAATGTCGACCTTCACATTTTCTTCTCTTTCTTTAAACCTTATGATGAGCACAGGAGATACAGTTTTATAAAACTCAACTACCATATCATGACGCGTTGCTATAACAGCTTCTAAGCATTTAGCAGCAGCTCGTCTCACTTTCCAACTCATATCATCATCGTCACTATATTCCTCATTGCTTTCACTTGAATCGCTATTGTCCATTTCCATTTCTTCTACTGACGCATCATCGTAATTGTAATTTGGATCATAGCAGATATACTTTAAACAAATTTGAATTATTAATTGAACGTGTGGAGTTATTTCCTTCGGACATCTGCGCACGAAGGATTCAAAAGCTTGAATGCAATACTCTTTCAACTCATCATCTTCATATTCACTAAATTGAGCTATTAACGGAACCACTTTTTCCAAATGCTTTCCAAATCGATGACCAGCTTGTCGGGTGATCGCTGAAACACATTGGATGTATGTTCTAACAACAGATACATTTGAGTTCTTCAACTTCTGATTTTCGACAAGTTTCTCGAGAAGAATGTCGATAATTTTCGCAAATAAAGTTTGATTGCAACTCATAACAAGGTAACTTATTGCTGTAATCGATCTTTTGCGAACAGCTAATCGCTGACTCGACAGCTGAGGAATCAATGCCTCTTGAATTGTAGGATGAAAAGAAACCAATAAATTGCCAAAACGGTTTAACAAGTCAGACAATATATCTAATGCTTCGAGTTGAACAGTAACATCCTTCTGCTGCTGCATTGCAATGGTACTCGTCAGCTTTCCTGTAATTTTTTTGCTAACATTTGCCGCCAATCCAGTCGAGGATTGCGGCAGTTCGGAGATAACTGTTTTCAGTCCAATGCTTGAAATATCACGCAGTTGTTCTTTTTCAGAAACCATGTTCGTGCACAGCGTGTCAACGATGATCTCAACCTGATGCTCTTTGACCTTATTCACCAGAGGCCCGAGGCTAGGTTTGCGACAAAAAGGCGTTAAAATGGCAAACAAAAACAGCGAAAAATAGAGAGAGCGACTTGCGTAGCGATAAAATGAAAACACACCATTTGACAGCAAGATTTTGAACCTCTCCGTTTTTGTCTTCCAATAATTTGAGCAGCATTTTCACGATTTTCTTCTCACCGTCGTCATCCAATTTGATGGAATCCTTTTGCAGTTCGGCCATTAAATCGTTGGTTGCCATAAACCTAAAGTCTTTATCACTCGAAGTCATCTTTTCCAATAAATTGGATATTTGAAACGAAACGGTGCTCATTTTGGAGTCGGCTTTCGGCTTCGACTTCAAACACAAAGCAACGAATGAAAAGGAGTGTCAATCGACAGATTCACACGCAGCAAAATGACTGCTTTCGGCGACGACTTATTTACCGAAAATTCGCTTTTCTCTCTTTTTCTGAACGGATGTTAAAGCAAACAATTGAAAGGGTCGTCTCCACACTGCGATCGGCGATCTGCGTTCGCCGGCAATCGAAACTATCGATTTCGATTTTTGCCTCGAAACTGGTTGAAGCGCGGCTTTTAATCTTTCGACTCCCGTTTCGCTGTTTTGCTCTTTGCAACATTTAACCCCGATTTGTATTTTAGATTCATTTTCATGATAACATTTATCTCCACAATCAATTTATCGTCCAAAAAATCCATCTTCAAGGTCGACCGACACATGAGAGAAGCAATTTTTCCATTATTTACGGTGCTTCTTTGATGACCACTTCGTTAACCGCTCTTTCACTTGCAAAATTTTGCCCACTTGCTTGTCAACAAGCATAGATTAAAGGATAAAACTTTGATCGAATACGATTTATTAGTGAAATCAAAATTTATCGAAGGCAAAAATTTTAAATGAATAATGGTCAACCAATAGTCACCAAGATTTTGTTAGATTTTAATTTGAAAACAGGTTTCACTTGCAGAACTCTTGAAAATATTCAGTTCATCAAAATTCCAGCTTTTTTGTCCAGCGAAATATGCACAACTTTTAAAATAAAAAAGTGTTAATAGTGTTACATCATTATGTTCTCATTAAATTTATTGAATTTTTGAATTAAAACCTTTTTTAAAAAATGTGCATTTTCTGTTATGCAGCAAAGTATGTCTTTCGTTGTGAGGAATTTTTTCTATCTCCGTAGTACGCTTAATTGAAACACACACAAGAATTGTTTTTATCTCAGTTTTGATTCATAAAATCAGTTTTGACTCAAGTTAAGATGCTGAAAAACTTTTCTTCATACAAATATCGAATTTTCAAAACTGATCTGTTCAATACGAGAAGTAGAACATTTTTTCGAAAGAATGTTTTGATGCAAACTCTTTTTGAAGCAAAAACAAGCTTCGAAGCGTATTCTTGAGCTTTTGAAAGCGAAACAGTTTATTTGAGTTGAAAGCAAGTTATTAACATTTTTTTTATGCTTTAAGTTCGAAGCATTTATTTGGGTTTACAATGAAGTAAACTGCTTAAAAGCTTTTTTCATTTGTTTTTGAAAATTTAAAAACGATATTAAAAGCTTTTTTTACTTGTTCAGAAAAAATCATTTCTCAATCATTGCTCGTAAAGTTGATCTTATTTCGTCTTCAAACCGCCTAAAAAACATTTAAAATTCTGAGTATTTGTTACATTTTAAACTCCTTAATATATGGCAAAGGATACTTAAATCTACTCTCGCACTGAAAAGTCGGTTTTTCGACAAATTAATGAGTGAGTGAAGCACTTGAAATGCCCGTTGCCTTTTTAAAACTTCGAGATGAATGAATCGACGTAATGAATTTAATTCGCACGAGTTTCTCTCGAAGAGTTTGATCGACTTTAAAAAAAAGCGAAAGTAGAAGCATAAAAAGTTTGAAACGAAGCAACGAGAGTAAAAATATTAGCGACGATTGTTGAGAAGTAGCAGAAACTAAAATTTTAATCAACTAAAAATGATGTGTTGGTTTGAAATGAAGTGATGCTTGAAATGAACGTTTAAATTAGTCGAGTGAAGCGAATGAAGAGTTATGCAGTAGTAACAAGCTTCGAATTTTGAAGCATTTTCTAAATTGAGTGAAGAAAGGCGAATAATTTAAGCGTTCGCTGACAGTAAAAAACTGTTTTGTAATGAATTTATCAAAACGTAACATTCGTCGACAAAATTGATTGCAAAATATAAAGCAAAAGACTGAAAGCAGATGCAATAAGCTTTTGTATTAGTCGAAAGCGGGCAAATATTCTAAGCGAGCAATTCAAGAAATTTGTTTCGCTTCAAAACGAGAGAAACAAATTCAAGAGATTTGAACTCCATTTGCAGCAAAACATACAAAGTGATCAAATCTACTTTTTCATTGTATTCACTTTGAAATTTTGTTTTCAAATGCTTCATTATCTAAACTTTTCGCAAATTTTCTCGCAACTGTTTTGAATGAATGACAACTCCATTAATATAAATAAAGCCGTTTAAAAGCAGAGACAATCGCTGTTCTCTTCTTTATATTCCCGTCAACTCCAATTTCAAAAGTAGTCTCAGAACTTCTCTTTCATCGAGTTTATTTCGATTCTTTAAAATTCGTTGAAAAGCGCGAAAAGTTTCACATTCGCTGAGAAAAAACGCTCACTTGCTCGCTTTAGTTTTCGCCTGTCAAATATTTTTAATTAATAACAACTCGCATTTAGCTCGAATGCGTAATTATGATTTTAGAATCACAATTACAATACACTCATTTTGTAGATTACAATTCGCGACTGTAGTATTTCTATAAATAATTGCTTACTCCTTAGTCGAAAGCGAACACGAAAATGCAAATAAGCGGGCACAAGTAGAATTTAATATTACATTCAAACGCGTATGAAATATTTTCGACACTTTTCACTATTAGATTTTAACGCTTCATGCATTCGATTGTATCTTCCAAAGTTACCAAAATTGTCCAAAATTCGAGAACTACTTTGTTCACTGCTTTATCGAATAAAAATCTGAATTTGCGTCATGTAATTCAATGGATCAGCTCAACTCTGATGTAGTGATATCGAAAAATTGATTTCGATTCTCTAGCTACAAGAATCAAGTTCAATTACGACAATTAAAAGATATTTTGTCTAATTAGGGAATTAAAAGTGAGAGAAGACATTTTGTCTTATTAGGTATGCTGAACAACTAAAATTTAAATAAAGTTGGTTTAAGCACATAGCAAATGTAATCTTATGCATGTATTACTAAATTCATGTATTATTTAGTACGACATGAATGTATATTTTAAATGACTTTCTAAACTTCTTGTAAAGCTTCGGTTGAGATCGGAAAGTTTTTTCTGCCCTAAAGCAGTGATTGTAAAAATCACCCTCTCTGAATAGGTAGCTTTTTCAATTTATTAATTTTTATCTTGTAAATCTTTTGTGTATCTTGTATCGCTTTTTTAAACAAGAATCTACATTCAATTGTTTCCTCAATGAAAAGTGTAAAAAAGTGTTCTTGTTTATAGAGAAACTGTTTCACAATGTACGCATTCGATTCAAATGTTTGTTTTACTTTTTCGCTAAATCAATATCGCACTGAAACTGTTTTTATCAGCGTTTTCTACATTTTGCAAATTGATTTGTTTTCTTTTCTTTAAAGCTGAGAGATCATTCGTACTTCAGTATAAACAAACAAAAAATTTCTTTAAGCAGTTTATTTGCGCGAATTACGACAAATAATTTTCGAAAATGACTAAAGCAATTTTACGACAAAAGAGTTTGAAAACAAGTAACGAAATTACTTTAAAGAAAGTTTGCGACAAATCTTGCAAATGTTTTTTTGTGCAGCTGTAGCAAATGCTAAATTTTATTTAGACGCGGAGCTTTCTCATTTAATTGTGAAAAGTTTGTCAAAATCTGGAGAGCAAACTGCGAATAATTTCGTATGATAATTTTAAAGCGAAAAGCACTGAGCAAATTTTTGCTTTTTGTTACTTTTTCATATTTAAATTTATTGTTTACTTCTTAATTCGCCGAAACCAGACACTTAAAAATTTCTCTCATTTATATTGTAAGTTATTTGATTCTTTACACTGATGTAAAATTTATTCAAAAATTATACGCGAAATTCGCGAATACTCTTGGTCTGCATTTTGTCAAAGTCAATCAATTATCGTTAACCGCTTTAGTCGACAAATTAATCATAGCAAATTAATTCATTTAAATCTTCTCTGTTTAAAGATTAAAATAAGCTTTCATTTAAAAAATTTTTGTTCAATTTTAAATAATATTTTGATTTTTATCTACAATTTCTTATAAATGATAATCTGAATTAGCATTTCAACGAAAAATTTTAAAATTTTAGCATTTCAATGTTCATTTTTGCAAAATTTGTAAGCGTGAAAATAATTTTTCACTTTTCATTTTTGATTTACGCCGTTTAATTTGCTTTTCAAGCATTTGTCGGTTTCAAATGAAGAATTCGCTGCATTATTTGCAATGAGATAAATTTTTTTGAAAACAGTGATGCAAACGCAAGCATCACTTGAGTCTCATCAAAAAAAGCTTTCATAATTCGTTTTACTTTCCAAAAAAAATTGTTCAGAATTTTGCCTCATTTTTTTACTAAACACGTTTATGTTTGAGAAGAGTGCGTTTTCTAATTAATGCGATGTCATCAAAAGAATTATAATTGAAATCAGTGAAGCGAAAAGTAATTTCAAGTTGAAATTGCTTTTGTAAAGTTTGCCTTTTGTAGTAGTTATAATAATATGTAAAAGCATTGTTTTGCTCTCGAAAAGAATTCGGCGAGCAAATAGTAAAGTAATGCTATTAAACGGGATGCAAGTAATTCAAGAGAAGCAAACGATTGTTAAGCGAAAAAATTTACGATTTCGAGCGCTGGAGAGATTTTTAAAACGTGAATTACGATTGACAATAAACAGGACAAAAATTGAACTTCAGATAGATTGCGGTAATTCTCTTTGACATATTCTGCACTTCGCACATGTCATTGCGAGTGTATTCCAATCTGTGTAATTAATCAAGATTTATCACCCGGATTTCGAAAACTTTTCTTAAATATTTTACGAGTAAACACAATTTTTTTCTTCTTCTTCTTCTTCTTCCTTCTTTCGCTTTCTTTCTTCCTCAACTTCGACAGTGTCGAAATAAATCGTTAAATCAATACTTTCGCTCGACTCAATAACTTTTTTTTTCGCTGTGAAAAAAAAACTCTTCTTTTCAATAAACTTTTTGTGTTTCGTTGAAATATGAGCGCAAACTTCTTTTCAATTTGACACCACTCGAAATAAAAAAGCGCTTAAACGGCAGTGGAAAACAAAATAAAAAAAAATGGTTACAAAGTGGCCAACTTTTGCTGCAAATGCTGCCGTTTAAATGACCGACAAATTCTTTTTCGCCTATTGCATTACGAATGAGAAAAATAGTTTTTACTTCACCGTGTAAATTGCGTTCAAATTATTTTCCTCTTTGAGCAGAAAACCAGTGATCGTTACTCGATGAGAACAATCGCTTTCGAAATTTTTATTTTTCTCTCATAGATTCGCGTTGTTAAAAAGAATGATCGCGCTTCTTTCTTCGCAATAATCTGTTTATTCAGCAGTCAAAGCTTGAAACAATAGCTTTGCGAAACAGTTTCATTAAATAAGAACGCTTTTAATGATAACTCAAACAGAAGTTTTGTTTGTTTTCCTTATTTTTGCGCACTTAAAAAAAATTCAATTTTGAAGAGACTGAAAAGAAACTTTAAATTGCCGTTTTTGCTAAATCTTTGAATTTATATCTGCAAGTTTCATCTTATTTTCAGAGCGATTTCGTTGAGAAAACGCTTTTTTTATAAGATTCTTCGGTTTGTCAGCACTTTCAATACAGATGTATCGTAAGAATTGATGGTAAGAAAATTAGCTTTTTGAATTTTTTCTTTTTTTGAGATTTAAAAATTTTTCGTTTCGAGTAAAAAATCGATTTCAGCGCGAATACCATTTGACTGCTGTAAACGTACGCATAACTTCATGTTCCTCGGAAAAAAAAAATCTCTTACTCTCTCAGTTAATTGAAGTGAAAGTAAAACGAGCTTGAGTCAATAAAATTTGTTTTAATTTGAACGCTGATACGTTTGAAACTAGCTCACTGCAGTGTATTTACGTGAACGCATTATGCGTGTGTACGACAGCGAGAAGTGAGCACACAAATTTCACACTACATTTTGTAAAAAGTCAATTTCTTGTACATTATTACAGCTTTATCAAATTACGCATAGTTTCAAACCAATGGTTGCGGAAAATACTTTTGAAATTTTCAAATCCCCGCATTTCTTTTTTTTTCTATAAAAGCGTACAATGAACTTCTTTAAATGAACAAACATTATATAAATGAGAAAACACGAATGTAATAAGAAATTATAATGAATCCATTGCTGAAATTGAGTTTTCAATGATGTTTAAAAACATAAAAACGATTTTGCTTTGACTCAAACTCCACTCCATATGTTCCTCAAAATGTTAACAATCGGCGAAACGAAAAAACCGCATTTGAATCTTTTTTTTTCTCTCTGTTAACTTTTATTCAAAGAATCGAAGCAAATACTTTTTTAGTTTTTCATTGTCTCATAAAAAATAAGAATAAAACTTTTTTACAATCTCAAAGTCAGAACAATGCTACATTTCACTATATTGTCCGTCTGAGTAGAAGTTAGGAGTTCAAATTTTAGAATTGAATTTATAGAGTTGAATTGAATCTTATGAACAATTTTGGA
Source organism: Dinothrombium tinctorium (assembly GCA_003675995.1). Lineage (NCBI taxonomy): Eukaryota > Metazoa > Arthropoda > Arachnida > Trombidiformes > Trombidiidae > Dinothrombium > Dinothrombium tinctorium. The sequence goes on along the minus strand of NCKU01000382.1, from coordinate 12,606 downwards.
TTAAAAATTAAATGCGATTTTGAATTTTAAATTAAACTCTAAGCATATTTTAATGAGAACAAAATAATTTAATCGATTTTATGCATTGTTAAATCCTAAAAAAACAAAACGTCGAATTAATTTGAAATGAAAAATTTATCTAAAGCTCTAATTTGGTAGTCATTTCGAGTTAAAATAAAATTAAATTCATACGAATAAACTAACAAAATTCAATGCGATTTAAATCGATCGAAATAAACAAGAAAAACAGTAAGCAATCGACTCGAGTTTAGAGTAAAAGCTAAAACTTTGCATTTTTAGCTCTCCGAAAGCACTCGAATAGAATATTTTGAAAAGAATATACCAGAAAATGAAAATCTACGCACTCAATTTTGATCTCGAGCCGGAATCATTTCGATTTTGAAAATTGAATTTTTCATATTCTTTTTCAAAACAACGCCTCCAAACTTTTAAAAACAATTTTCAATAAAAAGCTGTTACTTAAAAAAAATCGATGTTCGCATTTTTTTAACTCGCAAAAAGCAATTTTTATTGTCTGATTTCGAGCATTTGTTTTGCAAAAGATTTAAATTTAAAAATTTGAATTTTCACTGTATTTTGATTTCTAAAATGTGGTTCAATTGTCAGTAAAAAAAACTTATTTTGCTATTCAAAATAAATGCAAAATGCAAATGCGAATTTTGAGTTTTGAAGATTTTTTTGAATATATGATAAACTTTTTACCCACGTTTTGCATTTTGTATTGTGTTTCGAGTTTAAAAAATTTTGCATTTGTCTGGAATATTTGCGTCTTAGGGGTGAATTATAAAAAAAGCATACTGTTTATGCAGAAAGACAATCATTATAATAAAGCTTACAAGGTGGACTGACTGACTCAAATCTTCAAATACTTTTTTACTTGCTTCGCTCATCGCATTTCATCTTTATTTCATTTCTTTTCATCAGCTCATTCATTTATTCAATTATTTTTCATTCATTTAGCGCCTCTCATTTCATCATCGAATACTTGACAACGAAGAGCTAAGCTAAGCTAACCTAACATAAACTAACCTAACCTATCCAACTTTTGAACGGTAAGTTGCCGAAAAAATGTCATTTTTGAACTTCTCGCCTCTGATTTAATAAAGAAAAATGTTCAAAACTTATTTCTTCGATTATCGGCCAGTAAAGTAAAATTATACGAAAAGTAGAATTATAAGAAACATAAAGCGAAAATAATCGACAGTTTTATGCTAGTTGAATTACGAAGTGAATGTGAAATAATTATTTTTGGAAAACAATTAGTGAATAATAAATAGCGAACAAATTTATTTTATAAGTGACTTCGGTTAGCATAATTCATTTTAATGAAGTTCGAAATGACAAGCCAACTAGTCAAAGCTGTCAGCGATGGCGAAATCGTTCAATTAGCATTATGAATCATATACTCAGCGTAAGAACTTTGTGCACAAGTTCTTTGATTGCTCTCGTTGATCGAAGCAAAGAAAAATTCTCAGATTGCTTTGAATTACTTAAATTTTCCAAAAGTGAAAAACTTTATTTTGAATTTGTTTCAATGATAAAATTATCGTCCGATGGGTAACATTTCTCAATTTGATCAATCATTGAGCAAACGTATAATAGTCAGAGAACACGTTTTGTTCATGTTTTGCGTTTTATTCAGTTTGAATTTTGGATAAAATGTTGACAGGGTTAATGAAACGAGAATCGCAAACAGTAGAGAATTTAAAATGCACAGTGAAGAGGCGAAAGTGTTAAGTAGAAAAGTCAGAAGAGTAATCGAGTTGATGAAGCAAAGCATCAAGAGTTGAAAATGCTTAAAATTTGAAGATTTACACACTTTATTGGTTATGCATTGTCTAACGATCTAATGATTTATTGCGAAATTTTATTAAAGTTTATAATTTGATTAAAGTTTAAAGTTTTTCGTTTTTTCATTTCAGTTTCGCTCTCATCATCAGATGTCAGGGTAATGTTAGATAAATATTATCGATGGAGAAAGTGACCATTTTTTCTGTCCTTAGCTTTAAAATTGAAATTGTTGTCATCTCTTCTAATTTTTTTTCAAATCGCAAAAATCTTAATACTTAAAAAATTTCTCAAGTTTCAAAATGTTTCACAATGTTAGAATTCGTGAAAGGAGAGAAATTTAAAAGCGAGCTGAATTATTCTAGGAAATAAGGAAAATAAAAAATTCAAAATGCATAGTCAATGAAAAAACACATCTCTGAATTGTAAAGAATCGTTATTGATGTGACATTTGTTGTTTGCAAGAGAGAAAAGATTTTATTGCAAAAGTTTGCAACACACAAATCTAAATCGAGTTCACATTTGTTTGAAGGCAAAAAAAGATTTAGAGAAGCGACTTCATTTTTTAAAAAGCAATTTGCGAAATTAAAATGCGCAAGAAAAAAGATTTCCTTCGCTTTTATTTTCGACTATTAAATGCGCAAATTGCTTTATAATTGAATGAGAGCTAAACACACGCACGCTGTAAAGTAAACAAATCTGAAAGTGACAAAGGCGAGATTATTGACTTAATCCACAAGATAATCATTCATTTTGAATGCGAGCATTTTCACAAGCGCAAATACACAATGGCGATGAAAAACATGGCAATTTTCTGTCGCTACATTTGCGACGCGAACATCAAAAGCAGATACATTCTCTCGCCGATCGTTTTGCAAAGCGAAACGCACGAATCGAGCGAAATATTTTATATACCTTCGCAATCGAAGCAAAAAGCGGCAACAAACTTTTTTTTGTATATTGAAAATCTTTTGCGATACTTGCATTTCAATCGGAAAGCTTTTCTCACGGTTCCTTTGGCGAAGAAGCCTTTCATTTAAACTTTTCTGTCGAAGAGCAGAGCAGTCGTTTCGAAAGTTTTTTTTTTCTTACATTTGAAAAAGCACTTCACTCACGCCATGCAACGCTGTAATTTATAGCTTTCAAAATAAAGAGCGAGTCAATGAAGTAATTGATGAGAGATAAACACACAATAGCCGAACAGAGCATTGAACACATGGTTATTGCACTTGTCACGAAATAGCAATTTTCATTAAAATTGATTAAAATTAACTTTTTTATTTCGAAAAATTCATTTAACACCGATTTTCATTCTTCTTGTTTCACTTCGTAAGCAAACGAAGCTCCTTTTACTACCACGCATTTTCAAACAAAATGAATTTATCAATAATAAGTAAACCGCTTACTCTCATTTTATTATCAATGCTTTCAACTCTCTACTTCGAGTTGAACGTTGATATAATCGAATAACAACGATTCAAGCAAGACATTGATCAAAAAGCAAAATTTTCAAATTAATTGAATATAATTTTTAAAGAATTCATTTAAAAACATTAAATGAAAATTTCTTTTTCAAAATTAAATTTTAAATTTAAATTTCTAATCAAAAAACCGCTAATGAAAGAATCATAATGTGTTCGTTTAATGCTTTAAATTACACGCGTGTTTATTTAAAGCGTTAAACTTATATGAGAAATTTGAATTTAAAATTTACAAGTTTATTATTAAAAAAATTAATTTTCTGCATTAAAAAACAATTTAAGAACGTTTCAAATAAAAATTTACTTTGATAATTAATGCAAAGTCGATTCCAAAGAAAAAATTCTTCAGGCTGTTAATAAGAAAATGTCAACTTAATTATATCTCTTCAGATGATATTATTTTGTGAGCGATTGATTATATATTAAGTCGCTCATATATTGCAATTGAATTTGAATCAAAGATTTAGCTTAATGATTAAAATTAAAGAAAACAAAATTTAAGTGTTGCTATTAGAATGTAGAATTGTTTTATTCGCTTCTACATGCCCAAAATTGTACGAAATTTTTTAAATTTTTTTTATAGTTTTAAAGCACATTCTATGTTTAGTAAATATTGAAAAATTTCTTGACTCAATCGATGATCTTAAGCTTGTTTTTTTAAAATAAGTTTAAAAAATGCTTTTTGATATTTTTCTCAAATCATGTTATTTGCTGACTTTATCTACTTACCATAAATAATATGAAAAAACTAAATCGGAGAAAATTATACCAAAAAATTTCTATTTAACTTACAATTGTTATTTAAAAAAACTAGAAAATTGAAAAAGCTCTGAACTGATTGTAAAGCCTTTTTGAAATCCGACCAATTGTTCATCTGGTTATTTAAAATTCTTTAAAATTTCAAAGATGAATAATAAAATAACAAACATTCAAATTTTTTAGGAGAGAACATGTTATTCAATTAAACTTAGAAATGAACGGACTTTAATATCCCTTAGAAGTCATTTATTTTGTTTTTCAATCTTACTTTCTTCTCTCCACTCGTTCGCCCATCTCAGATTTGAAGTGAAAAACAGTAGAATTAATTAGACGCTTGAAAAATAAATCGCAATTGTAACAAGGAAATTCTACGAGCGCACATATAATAAATCAACAAATAATAAATCAATCAAATGGTAGACAAGTGTGAAAAACGAACAGTTTTTCGTTCTGCGTTAATGCTTTGATTTCGCTTTCGAAACTTTTTCTCGTTCGAATTAGAAACGAATCGAATTCCAAAAGCCAAATCGAGTCCGCATTTAGCATAAAGCAGCTATGAATTTAATTTTTAAACACACTTTCAACATTGTATTTAATTTTTTAAGGCAGTAAAAGCATCGCTAAAAGTAGATGCGAATCGATTTCATTTTTTCTTTCTTTCTTTCCTTTCTTATCATTTTTAACTTTGATCTCTTTTTATGTTTAATACTTTAAAAAAGGAAAAGAAATCGGTATTTGGTCAAAAAGCAGATATCAGAGTAAATTTTTCACTTTCCGCTTTAAAATTGATTGAAAAAAAGCAAAAGAATGAGAAGAAAAAGCTATTTGCGCTGCCGAAATAAAAAATTTCGCAAAACTTCATTCAAAATGTGCGCTCGTTTTCAATATTCGCAAAAAAAAAATTCAATGTTTGCCCAAAATATTTTACAAAACTTCACGAAAATAGAAAATTTTGCAAAATCGAATAAAAAGCATTCGAAAAATTGGTAATGCAATCAATTGTTTCACTTTTTTCGAGTTCGCCTCATTTTAGGTACGAAATTGCGTACGAGCGCGAGACTTGCAGGGAAGCGACATTTCGGGCGAAAAGTGAACGACTGCTTTTAACTGCGCTTTAGGCGAGTGAAAATCTTTTATCTCTCGCATTACGCGTACATAAAAAAGCGAAGACCACAAAGAAACGTTCGCTTCCTTTGTGCGCGACGAATTTTCAATTTTTTTTCACGCGTTAAGAAAGAGCAAAATATCGTCGCTTTTGTGAAGCCGGAAAACTCGCGAAGAGTCGCATTTATACTCGAGTAAAAAAAATTTTTACGTTTGAAATTCTGACGCATTAATATTTGTTTCGAAAACAAATGAATCGAAACTATCGAAATTATCAATTTGTAAAAAGTATTAAAGAGCAGCAATGCATTTTCTCTTCAACAAACTTAATAAACAAACGCACGAATAGAAATATCGTTAATCTCATGAATAATTCATGTTCTGCTCAAGTAAAATTATTAATGAATGTGTTCAAAAAAATGGTTCGACTACTGCTGGTAGTGGCATTAGAAAAATGCGGCAGCAAATGCGAAAGATGTAAACTTAGAAACGCGGTTCTCTCTCTTCATCGCGGAATTAAAATTTCGAGTAAAAATAATGTTTTACATTTAATTAAGAGAGGAGAAACACAAATTGCGCGAATAACGAAGAAGAAGAAGAAAACCGAGTTACTCTTTATTTGCAGGGCGTTTTATGCAAAAATCTCTCTTATACACATACCAAAACATGGCAACGTGCAGACTTGAAGGTGGAGATAAAGAAAACACTTTATGCATTCACATCTTTCAGCGTTCACCGAAAGAACGATACAATAACAACGAAAGAATGCGCAAAAAATAGAAAAGATAATAAGTATGAATACTTAGTGCGTTATAATGCGTACACCAACACTCGAAAAACGCGAAGAAACAGCGGAAATCGCAAAACATTGTCTGGGAGAGTGGCGAGTGATTAATTTTTGAGCGATAGACGTTTATAAATATCGGCGGCCGGTACTCACTCATCTGATTGTCAGATGTTATTTTCCTTTATTTAATTACGATTTCGAGTGTTGCTACAAAAGCGCGATCAAATTCTTACTCATTGCCAACAGTTGTATTCATTTTGTGTATTTTCGCGTTTCAAACTCGAACTCGTATTAAACGAACAAACTCTTCATTTCAGGTGCAGCACTTAGAAGTATTTACACGAGCAAATAGAAAAATGAACGCTTTTAATTCATGATTTTCAATGTTTGATTGTACATTTGAGTGAAAATCTTCGAGTGACTCTATTTTTTTTTGTTTTGTTTGTTTGTACAAATAGCAAGTCTCAAAGAGCTCGAAAATTAGCGTGAAACAACGAGAAAAAAAAATCAGACCCATTTCGGTGGAATCGGTATGTCGTACGTGTGATCGAATGTTTGCGCCGTTTCACAGCTTTCAAGATGATGATTGTGGTGGTGATGCTTACACGAATCGAGTAATTGATTGCTGCCGTAAGGTGTTGGATAATAAAGTTTGTGCGAATTCTCGGCAAAATCGCTATTCATACAGTTTTCTTTCCTTTGATCGAAAACTGAGAGTATACAACTGTCCGAAAGTAGCCGCTCTTCTCTTACCGACATCTGTTCAACATTAGGTGGCATCGTCGAGTCGGCGTCGCCAAATACCGGCGCTCGCTTCTTGCAAATCACAAGAAACGAAACTAATATTATCACAATTAGAACTATCACAGCACATGTTGTCGGGACCATTAAACTCAGAGTTGTGTAGGAAAGTGGATGACTCAAGTCCAGAGGTGATATTGTCGCTGCAAAAATGTTGAGATAAAAAAATTAAAAACTTAAAAAGTGAATCTTGAATTTTGATTTTTAAATAAATGATTTGACTGAAAAAAAGTGCAATAAAGAGCTTCGGAAACATCTTTTTGCATCGTTTAAGCATTTGTTTTAACTCTTAAAGCGAAACTATTCAGCATGTCAACCGTAAATTAAAATTTATATTGTAAATCTTTTTTTTCCTAAAGCATATTTCAATAAAAAGCAATAAACTCGGGTAAGTTAAATATTAAAAGTTTTCAATTATTTTTTCAATATTTCGCAAGCAAAAAGTAGTCATCGTTTAAAAATTTTGCAAGTGTCGATCTCGAGCTATTTTCAAATGAACAAGCATTTTGATCTCTCGCTGAACGTTGCGTTGTTTGAATAGAATTTTTCAAACGTTACAAAATGAAGCAATTTCTGAATTACATTTTATTTTATTTACTCTTATTTCCACTCTGTTTAGAACTTTTTTTGCTTATTTTCAAATAGATTTTTAAAAAATTATTTCAAATCTTTCCCTTTGAATTTATGTGCCTTGAAGTCATCTTTGAATTAAACACAAAAAAGAATTAACTAATAAGTCATCGAGAAGACAAGCAAAGTTTTCATTTTTTTATTTGAAATTAAAAATTTTTTGTTTTTAAACTCAATGATTGTTTAACAATAATTTTGCTTTAGAATGGATAAATTTTTGTTTGAAAGCATCTCACATTTTTATCGATAATTTTTGTGTCGAAAAATATTTTTTGACGAAAACATAAATGATGACAGAGTGAAAGTGGAGGTTAAGTTTGCGATCGAGCTAATCTTAAAAATGATCACCAGTGTCCAGACCGCAAAATACTTTGCCAATGCAACTTAGAGATTAAAATGGTTCTTCGATTGTTAGTTTAAAAAGATTTGTTCTTGTTAATTAAATTGACATTTTAATAATGGTCACCTATACCATCGTATTTGTTCTAAAACCTAAGCTATTTTCACAATAAATTGGACAATAAATGGACACTAAACAATTGCTATTCAACTGTAAACGACGCTTGATAGAAGTAAGGTACACAATGTAAAGCTTGAGTGATAAACAAGAAAGAAAAAAAAAATATTTTCAATTTTTTAAAAAATTGTTTTCGGTTAAAATCATTCTTTAAAATGTAAGAAAATAAATTCGAAGAAAATTTATTTTCGACGCAAAGCTTTTTGTCTTCTCGTGCAATTTGCTTCGAAAGTCAAGAACATACGTAGGTTAACTTTTCATTGCGCTCGCTCTCAAAGGAATGCAATCACTTTTACGATTTTACGAATATGATACTAGCGAAAAAGAGTAAAATTTCAAATAAATTTTGTGTTCACGCTTTGAGCGATATTGAAATCAAATCGTTTTTAACGCTCATAAATTATACCAAACGCGTTAAAAAACGAAGACAAAAGAGAAAACGAGAAAAGAAAATACGATAAAACTCGATTGGAGAATATGTAAAGTGTAAGAATGAAAGAAAATAGTGTAATACTGTGTAATCTTATATTGAAAGTGAAATTCAAATGAAACAAAAAGAACAAATTCAGTGAACAAGCTGTAAGAGCTATCGCTGCTTCGAGTGCGCTGATTTAGCCTTTACCTCCATTCGGTGTTAATGTAGAGAAAGTGTATTCAGCTTCGGTTGATCCAGCGTCACTGTGAGCGATGACAAGCAATGAATACCAAGTACCGGGAGTTAAATCTGCGATTTCCACGTAATTTTGCGAGGGAGCGATAAAGGTCGAGAGCAGAATCCATTCGTTATAAGTTTTCGGCTTGTACTGAATCGCAAAACTAGTGATCGGGCAGCCAATCGCTTTCCAAGAATTCATATTCAACGAAACCGTAGTTGAATTTACCGAAGTGAACTGTTGCTGCGATGGTGCGATGGGTACTGCTCGGAAAACAAAAATGAAAGAATTTCGAGTGAAGTGGAAACACGTTATTATGGAAAAGAGAAAAGCAAATACTCGATGCTCATCGCTGCTACTTTTTGCATTCGCTTTTTGCGATCAATTAAAACTTTCACCTTTTTCGCTTACGTTCGCGAATAGTTTGACGATGATGCGCTCGCAAATGTCTGCGAAAACACTTCAAATTTCATTTCTTCATTGAGAGGCTTTTCGAGCAAAATTTCAGCAAAAACAAAAAAGTATCAAAATATATAAACACTTGTGAGGCTTTTATTGCATCGCGTTCGCATTTCAAGCGAATCATTGAATATGCTTTTGCTGCGAGTGGACTTCAGCTTCTTGAAATGTGACCGTTTCTCGACGGGCACGTTTTATTGCAGTAAAAATAAAAATTGACGTTTTTTGACAATTCTGTCTCATAACATCGCACGATTGAAATGTTGGCGAGATTCTCGAGTCGCGAATTAAAATAGTGCGAGGAGCGAGGAGAGGAAACGCAGAATAAAACAACAAAACGCAATATGGAAAGTTTGACGGCTTTACTTTTTATGAGAAATTTTGAAAATGCATAAAAAAGAAAAAAGAAGAATGCGAGCACAAACCTGAGCCCTTCGTTTTCGCTGAGATCACTTGACTTGGATCGCCTTTTCCGATCGAATTATAGGCAATCACGTAAAATTGATGAAATGTGCCGCACTGCAAATTATGGAACGTATGGGACAGCACTTGACCCATAATTTGTTTCTCTTCCCAAACCGAATGATGACTCTTATAATAGAGAAAGTAACCATTAATTACTAAATCGTCTTTCTCGTGCGCTTTCATATAAGCTTCTTCAAAATTCCAGCTTATTTCGACTGATGTATAATCCACTGAGACTACGGATAATTGAGGAGCTGGCGGAGGATCATTAGCGAGAGTTTCGCTGATAATTTCTTCTGATTGCGGTCCTGGTCCTTTGCTATTAAAAGCTTGCACCATAATGCCGTATTTCGTTGCTCGCTTTAGGTTATTAATTTTAGTTCCTATGGTATCTGAATTTTCGCCCGGTTTCGGCTCATAAGTTTTGAAAACGTAAGGACCTGTCGAGCCATAAACTCGATATCCCAAATAATATCCTTTAATGAGTCCGTTGTGTTCTTCGAAATCTGGAGGTTTCCAAGTAACTTGCAGGGTTCTCGATGTTAATGGATAAACGTGCACATTTCGCGGAGGACCACTCGGCGCTATAAAGAGAGCGCGAAGCGCAATGAATGAGCGAAACTCTGTTCAACCGATGCGAGTTTTACCTTCTTCATCGGTGGTGAAGTGAATGAGATCGCTGTACTCGCTCCAACCGAGGCTGTTCTCGCATTTAACGCGTACCTCATAACTTGTTAATGGTTTCAGTTTCCGAAGCGTAACACTGTTCGCATTACCGGAGGCGGTTTCAAGTAGCCAACCGTTGCCACCGTTGCCGAGATCGAGGCCAGTTTTTTTCGCCGTTCTATACTCGACAGTATACGAAATAATGGGCGAATTTCCGGTATACGGTATTGTCCAGCTAATAACTGCTCGTCGACTTTCAATTTGCGAAGCAATAACCGTTTCTGGTTTATCGGGAATCTCTAACAATCAAAGAAAGAGAGAGAGAGCGAGAGAGAAAAAAGAGAAAAGGAGAGAATGAGAACAGAGTGTCTAACGTACTCTTTTTATTATACTTTACTTTTCTCGGCGATTACTACTGAATGAAGCGAAAAGTGAGTCGCGCCTAATTACTGACATGCAGTTAACAAAAATCAATAAAGCGACTTTTTTTTCTTCTTCACTTCACTCACTCTTTAGATTGATGCGGATTAGTTTTTTTTTCGCAAAAACACTGTTTTTCAATTCTGTCTTTGAACGGATTGGTAAGTAAATCCAATTGTTTCTAAAGTGCATAAAGTAGCCTCTGAAAACACTTTTATTTCGTTCACCTCCGTAATTGTTGCTGTTTAAATTTCAGCTTCTTCTTCTCTAGTTTCGTTAGCTTTAAAATACGCTTTATACATAAAAAAAGCGAATGCTTCGCGAATATAGTTTCCGATGCTTTGCAGTAAATTGTTTTTTAAAAAACTTCAAAATCGCGTTAAATTGTTGATTGAAGAGTTGCTTCGTTTTTTTTATCTCACAATTTAGCTTTTGATATTATTTGCTGCAAGAGCATCACTTTCGAAAAGCTTCGCAACATTAAACATAAACTCAGCGCTGAGCGATGAAAACAAAAAAATTGAAGTCGTGAAGCGCGTACCTTGCAAAATCAGTTGAATATTGTACTCATCTTTGCCGTACGCATTGCTCGCCAGACAAGAGTACAGCGCCGAGTCTCTTCTCTCCGCAGATTTAATCTTGAGCAGGTGAAGAAGGCCTTCGTCTTTCATCGTTTCAATCAGATTATAGCGCAATTCTTTTTTCGGATCGAATTGAATGCGATCTTTACTCCAAAGTATAGCGAGTGGCTTTTCGCCTTCAGCTTCGCAGCTAATTTCTACGGAAGCTCCTTTTCTAACTGTTTGAGCGCTAAATGATGACTTGAAGAAAGCGGGAACTGTCAAAAGTGAATCGCTCATAAATGTAATTATGGGCTAGAGAAGAGTAACACTCATACCGTGAACTGTAACTTTAATAACTTTGCTGATACCCGAACTGACCCCATTCGTTGCCTGGCAAAGGTAGTATCCTTCGTCGTTTTTGCTTATTTCTTTTATGATCAGAGATCCATTTTCGAGCGCGTGGATATGTGAATTGCTAATCACTGGCTGATAATGCGATGGACCAGCATTCGAAGTTAACGTTTCAGCGTGTTCCCACCAAATTCTCGGCTGTGGGTAACCGGACGCCTGACAGTTGATCACTACATCTTGTCCTACGATCACGTCAGTGTCCATCGGTGTAATAACCCATTTTGGAGGCACTTGAAAGTGAGCGGATGAACAATTTATTAAACTGAGATTTGATTGCGTCTTTTGCGAACGCAAAAGTGAATTGATTTTCAACACAAAAGTTTTATGCTAAATTTAAGTTTGCGACTGTTTTCACAATGAAACGCGAGAAAATCTATTTTTCGCTTCACTCGGATGCTCATTCGAAGAAATAAATTGCCTTACTCTACTTCTCATTGATAATTTCAAGTGCAATTTGGTTCACTTGTCGATTTCGATTATCTTTGCGCGCAATATTCGCGCAATACTCTCTCTCTCTTCCTTTAAATGGAAGGCGAGTTTATTCATTTTCTGCGAAAGCAAATTATTTCTAATTTACTTTTTGGGCTTTCTTTACTTTTTTCGATTGATATTTGTGCACAGTTTAAATTGCCAGCGAACGGCATTTGTCACCGAATAAAATATTGTAATGTAAAGTTTGGCAACAATTTTCACTCGATTTAGCGCTGCATTTTGAGACAGCGTTTCGTATTTCACTCAGAGAAACTCAGAGTTTAATTTAACGCTAAAACTTAAAACCAACTTTTTGAAATCTATTCATCGTTTTTCGTCGACAACACACACACACACCGCGCATAGGAGCGAGAAAAGCCATTTTCGCAATCAATTACTCATTTGCAAATTAAGCTCGTCTAATTAATTTTCATTACACAAATTTTTTGATCGTAATTATTTTGGACAGCGAAACGACGCAAAAATGGCTGAATATACGACTCCGAACGCGTTGAAAATTGCAAATGCTTTGTGCATTGAGCATTAACGAAACAGCGAACAGCTACTGTAATGTCCTTTTTTCCATCTCTCTCTCTCTCTCTCTCTCTCT
>NCKU01000381.1:0-44478 GCA_003675995.1 Dinothrombium tinctorium | reverse complement strand
CTTGGTTAATAGTTTTTAAAACTCTCAACATAAGCGCAGTCTTCGGGTTAATAGTTTTCAAAAGCTGGTTAAATGAATTTGTAAAGACTGTAACTCTTATCAAGAAAGTCAGCTTAATTTTTATTTTCGAATGGCATCTATTTACTTATCCTATTTTTAGCACTTTTTGTTAGATATTCATAGAATAACAATCAAATATTATTTAATCATAATTTCACATTTTTAATAATTAATTAATTTTTAACAATTGAACAACGTCGTTCAATTTTATAAGATGCAATCTGTATATGAATTTGTTTCATAATAATTTAAAAAAGCAGTACCAAGAAATCATTTTTAATACATGGAAAAAATACTATAGAAAATACAAAATACAAGAAACCGTTTAAAACTAACAATAAGACAAAATAGCTGCTTGTCTATAAACAACTGGAAAACTAAAAATTGCCTCTAATATGAAATACATTTTTCAACTATATAATTTCAAATTTGACAAAGCTTAAAGAGTCAGAATATTTCGCATAATAGACGCGTCCATTTAAAACTGATTCGTAAAAAATAAATCAACAACTTCGTTATGTCGATTAAACAAGTCGACACAATTTGAAAAATGCGTTTACGAGTATTACGGTCTGTTTGAGAAATCTGGAAGCAACTAAGACGTCGTTTCTATAAAAGAACTTTCAATCACAGAGAGATGTCATAAAAATGCACTTTCTAAGAATCTATACTATGATCTTTAAACAGGGAAAAATGTAGAACCATCATTCTTAAAAAGAAAAATGCGATGATAAAAGCTTTAATTTGCTCTCAATTTCATTTTTTGCTACTTTCTGCAATGTAGATAAAGTGCACACAATTGATGAAATTGTCAAAGAAAGAGAAAAAAAGAGAAATGAAACGCGGACATTCCTGTTTCGTAAACATGCCACACGTATTACGATGTGTACGTATAGTATTTTCTTATGTTACATACCAATTTTTTATTGAGTAATATAACTTTTTACGTGATGAATATTTGATATGAAACATTGCATCAGATCAAAATGATCGGCAATAAGCCCACTTATAATGAACAATCGCAACGGCAATCTCTCGGTGCAGTTTTTTGTTCGCTCATTGATTTTTTATTTCCACTTTACATTTTCAAATCATTTTACAATGTGTCAAAGACATTTTCAGCTAAAATCTACATCGTTGTAATGGTTGTTGTGCAACCTCATTCGATCAAAAGTATCGTTTCAATGCTAATTCTCGCATAGATTGCTTACAAAACAGTGAATACTCTAAGAAAATCTCAGTTGTTATAAACAAAGAGCGTCTAAAATTATGACAAGTGTCCATTAATTATGAATGAGCAGAAGCTGTACCCTCTCACATCAAAATTCTTGCGGTGAACAAAGAAAAGAACAAACAAATTGCAATGTTAACAGGACTAGAAATGCATTTCAGAAAACTTTCGTTGCAAAGATCACCGAGGCATTCACAAGCAGTTGCTTTTGCTGCTTTCCCATGAATCGTTTGATAACATTCTTTGGTTCCTTCACGCTTCTCCTTTGCACAATCGCGAATGATACGTTCCTGGCGACCAGTTTCATTTGCGTGAAACTCTTCCACTGAAATATTTAAGATTTATTATTTTTTGAAAATTGAGCAAGATGATAAAAAATTGAATTTTGATCATGAAGGAATGCCCTTCATGGCCATTCCATGCATACGCCTTTTTATTCCATCCATCGTTTTTCTCGCTCCCGAAAACATAAAAAAGTTTGTTGCATTATAAGTTGTGCTTGACATTCAAAAACCTTCCTTTGTAAATTAAAACCGTTTCATATATTTGTGCCCTCTGCATACATTGTTAAGCAAGATAAATTTTCAATTTTCATTTTAAACATGAATATTTAATCAAAATATAAAAATAAATCTAACTGACTTACTCAAATTAACTAGGCAAAGTGTTTTTGATAAATGAACATGAATATTCTTAAATAATTTCGAATATTAAGCAAAAATTATTGCAAAAAAAAAATCTGCATCTTTATCATAAAAGCAAACTAAAAAGCTAATTTACAAAGTTTATAGCAATACAAGCAAGAAGAAAGCGGATAATTCACATTTTATAATGTCAATAGATTTTGGGATCATTTAAAAACTCTAAAAGAACGATTCGGATTTCGTGTTGAAACTATGATTAAATAAATAAAATAATTAGCTTTTTACTTACAGGTTATATACATTTTTCGACAAAACTTTGAACCCGCTGTAAGTGGGTTAGACTCACAGTCGTGAACAAAATATTTGTCACCAGCTTTAATGTCAGTACAATTTGCTTCATCTTTGTAGGATGAATTACATCGATAACATTTGATTGAGTGACCTGTAACAAAAAAACGCTCATTGAGTTTTTGTTTTTTAATGTTCTTCTAAGGCACAGTTCTTATTTTTTCTTTTTCTAAGAAAAAAATTTAATACATTTTGGCAGATTCAAGTTTTTTAATTTAAAAAATTCTTATAATTTTAGTTAGAATTATATTAAGTATTTTTATTAATATTTAAAATCACAATTATTCGATACTCTGTTGTTATTAATTTTTAAAATCTTGTTAATATATTTCTAATGTTATATTGGTAATACAGTAAAACCTTCCCTAACGGACACCTCTCTTGAGCGGTCACCTCCACTAACGGACACTAAAATAAAATACCCTCCTAAGTTCCTCTCTACAACGGCCACCTTTTTATAACGGTCAGATTTTTGGGCCCATTTGGTGTGCTTTGTAGAGAGGTTTTACTGTATTTAATACTGGCTTAGACTAAAAAAAAAATTTTTAGAGTTCGGCTCACTTTGAAGTCTAACGTCAATAACGATAAATAAAGTCAATAACGTCACTAAAGTCTAACGTCGTTAGTCGTCAATTTACGATATTCTCTGCGAATCTTGAATTTCTAAAATACATAAATGCAGTGTAGATGAAAATTTTTCCTGATTTTTTATACCTTTTTTGCTGAAAATCTTTTTCATTTACATTAGAATTTTATATTTGCGTTTAACTTTGCATTTTTTAAATAATTCTCAATAAAACGTTTAAAGTAAACAAAGCATGATGCCGCATTTGAAATGAAATAAAATCGTATGATAGGCTTATAAAAATGTTAAATCTTGCTTTTATTGTTTCGAATCTAGTGCTGATCAAGTAAAAAAATCGTGAGTTAGAATAACGAAAAAACTTTTTTACCGAAACTCGAAGTTTTCACTAAATCGTTTTAAAGTAAAGTCAGCTTTTTCTGATTACAATTATCAATTTATTTGTCTTTGCTGCACAGAGGGCCAAATCTCGTGAGAATCACTTACTCACTCTTTCTCTATGACTTTACTCGGTTTACTCATGGATTTAATGGTTGTGAAAGCAAAGCGACAAACATTTACAAGTCCAAAAGTAAATCATAAAATGATTTGTGCCTAGTTGAGTCTGTAAACAAATGAGTGCTAATCCTTTTAGTATTTGTGCAAAGTCATGAGGTGGAAAATCTGCTGATTCCATGTTTCATTTGCTTATAAACACAGAAAGTGCTTAAAACGAGTAAGAGTTTTGGCTCTTCTTATTAGAAAAAGTTTAAGTAGCACTATTAAAAAAGTCATATTCTAAATGAGAAAAAAGTAACAAATTAGTTTCTACTTTTCTTCTCTTGGAATTTTATGTTGGTTTTTACATGCAAGGAAAGTTATCTAAATTTTGAAGCGATAAAATTTTAGCTACATGGTTGCTGTTCTTTGATAATATTGAGCAATTTTTAAAGTAAGATACAATGTTAGGCATTATCTCCACGAATTTGGTTCAAAATAGTAATTTCTTTCATTGATTCGTATTTTTAGGGACACAAAAATCTTTCCATTGTTCGAAAGACTTAACAGAACAATGGAAAAATTTTCGCGACAATGATTGTACAACAAAAAATAACAAAATGTGCGATTATTTCACTGGCACTTAAAGAGCATCATTTCTTTTTCATATTCTTTTTCTATTAATCATCAGAGTTTATATCAGATTCTAACCGTTTAATGTTCTGAAGAAAAGCGATTCTACCATTGTGTCACCATGAGTTTTAGCATAGATAAGTAACCTCGTATTCGTAGATAACATTATGCATATAGACATGAATGCATTCAAGAGTTAGAGTCGAAGCTATGGTAATAAATCTCCGCTTGCTGCTAGCTCTGCATGCTTTCTTGTATATTCTATCATGTCCAAAGTCTATTGGTTAGCCTTGGTATCCACTTCGATTTGAACGAAAATTGATTGCAAAACTAGTTTTTCTCAGAACTGAAAAAATAAATTGCATATTGCAAAAAAAGTTTGTTAAAACCAGATACGACAAAAACTTAAAAAAGTCGATTGCACTTGAATTGCAAAACTTTCTTGATTTATTTATTTATTTTTTTTTTATGAAAAGTCATAATAAAGTATCTTTGCTTAAGGTAACTTTTGAAATATGTTGAAATGAATATTAATTACCCAAGTAAACTGAAATATAATTTCAACATAATTAGAACACATTCAATTGGTTATTTCGACACTCTAAAATGTTCTAAAAGTTTTTTATGTGAATGAACATTTTCGTACTTATAACTCTTTGCTGAATCGAAAAAAATTTTTAAAATTGAAATAATCTTGAACAATTTTGTGAGTTGATCAAAAATTTATTATCTCATCACTGTGACAATACATATTCGTAAAGCTTACTTTTAATATTTGACAAAAGGTAAGAAAGTTTTCAAGAGAGAAAAAATTCAGAATAAGAAGACGATTTTTATGCATTTTCCTTTTTAGCAATTAACATGCCGTAAAACTTGAAAATTGAACTGAAAAGCCAATTCGAATCGTAATCGCATGTTATTAATGTAGCTTTTATTTGAATAGAGTATACACTAAAAATTATACAATTTTATTGAGTAAAATCGCCCTCTAAAATGAAAGTATTTTTACGGTTAAGCGAAGAAAATCATTTAAAATGTACGTATCGGGTCATCAAAGCCAAATGAATGCTTAAAAGCTGCATAATTAGCCTACTTTCATAAACCTTTCTGCTTCACCTAATGAATTGCTAAAAAATTTTTCTCAAAAGCATTGTAAAGTTTCAAATTCTATAAATATTTACGATTGCCAACCTTAAGATCCTTTAAAAACAAAAACAAGGCCAAATTCATTAACGCTTTGTCACCATAAACAAAAAACTTTTGAGTGTTACTATTTCAACCTCTAAATGTTTTCAACGTACGTTTTCACAATTCAATCTTCAATCTTTTGCACGCTTTAATTGTTTTTGAGTAAATTGTGTTTAAATAGATGTTTGCTTTGAAATTTTTATTTATAAATTCAAATTTTATTTTTAATGTTCAATTCATCAAGGCTGCTTAATGAGGTTCATTATTGGTTTTCCTTATCACAATCGTACCAGGCTTCGAAGTTCTCATAGAAATAAAAGCTTACTTTCAAGTTCGAATAAAAAGCAATGAAATTAACTCACAGTGAGAAAAAAAAAATTCTTAAATTTACGAAACATTTTTTTTTTCTAATTTCATTTCGAAGTTTCGCAATGTAGATGTACATTTGAGTTTTAGTGAGTTGGCATAGTATAATGAATCAAAATAAAAGAATATGTTTTTCACAAATAATTAAAAAACACGATTAAACCAAATTATGGCAAAATACAGAGAATGAAGAATTTCATTGAGTGATTTTACTGTAAAATTTTTTTATACAAAATTATTGGTCGAATTTTCAATCGATAAGAGATTGGTCGGATCATAGAGTCTGTATTTTCAAATGTTTTTTAAAACTTTAAAAATTTTTCGAAAATGGATGTTGAGAAAATTTAAAAAATGAGAGTTTAATTTATAAACTTAATTATCATGAATGTTCTTTCAAAAATTTCACTTTGAGTTTTCTTCTAAAGAAATTAGAAAGATTGTTAAACTTTTTAAAATTAAAACACCTTTTTGTATAAGATGATTTTTATAAAAGTTGCGTGGTCTGGTTGCTACGTTTTATTTTTTATTTTTTATTTTTAATTTTAAAAAGCATAAAATAATTTCAAAGCTAAACTTTTTGAAATATTAAAAACGAAATTTGGTTGCTTTCATAATCAAAATTCATTTTTGGCAGATATTGAATTACTCATAATAAGCAATTTGTTTTAAATCTTATCCTTTTTTAAATTATTGATCAAGATAAGATAAATTATTGATTAAGATTATTGATAACTTTTTGTAACAACAAATTTATCTTGAACTGATCGCGAACCGCCCTAAATTTTGCTCAAGATTTCTTAAGATGAACCTTTGTTTTACGCTTTTCCTCAAAAAAATGGCAAAAAAGTTAATGTTTTCGTTGACACATAAAATTAAATTTTTCTTATTTGACTGAATTCTCCTGCACATCTTTAATCTTTGGGAGGCGATTCATTGAGGTGCAAAAAATTTTTCAGACACAAGCTGCAGTGCTTAAAATGCCGCTACAACTCCTAGATGAGGGAGCCCCGGTATCTCCACTTCAACCGAAAACAAACTTTTTTCCGGTCTGATTCGTATAAAAATAATTTTGGTTCTTCTAAGCTTTGCATAAACTGATTTAGGGTTTCAAATTTTTTGAATAAGATTCGACTCTGCAATTTTTTTTTTTATACTTTTCATTGTTAATCGGAAATTGCAAAAGAGACTAGGTCAACAAATCAAACTTGTTTCAATTTTTATTTCCTTCCTCTATGATTGTTTGCAGAAACTATGGCTATAGGAAGTTTCTATACCTTCAAAATAATTTCAAACGTCGCTTTTTTAATGCAAAACCTGTATTTGAGAAAAGAAACTTTAATTTAAATTTTTCATTTAATTTCGAATAGTAAAATTATTTCAGAAATGAAATTAAACTTATTTTCTGATAAAGAATTTTCAATATCTTTAATTATCTTAACAACATACAAACAAATCTATTAAAGAAAGAATAATTGATGATTTTAAGGATTGATGAAAACTGTTACAAAAGCCATTGTTTTTGAATTTATCCGAAAGGTATTTCTCAGCATATCAAAGGTATTAATCAATAAAACTATTTTTAAGATATAATATGCACAAATTTTCGAAATGAGATGTTCTACTTTTTCATTTTTTGTGTTGATTGGTTTTTTACCAAAGTGATGCTTGAGGCATTTTATAGCTTACTTTAAACTTTAAGTATTGGAAAAACTTTTCAAACTGTATGAACGCATGATAGCGAGCACGAACGAATCGTCAAACAGCCAAAATGATTGAGTTTTGTAAAATAATGTGGCTGCACATTTTAAATAAAGGACGTTGCGTTTTCATTTGATTCTTTAGTTTTATTACAGCTTTTATTCACTCTTTCGGTGAACGAGAAATGAATTTTTATCAAAACATTTTTTTTGCGAAACACATTTACAAAAGCTTCAAAGTTTAAGTTTATTGCAATATTTGTTTTCACATCAAAACACACTTTTGGTCCTTTTTGCTCAACGTTTTTATTCATTTTTCTTTATGTAACAACTATTCAAGCGAAAAAAATCATCAGAGTTTGGAAAAAAACTTTTCATAAGCCCGTTGGAAATGATCTGAGCAAAAATTTGAACTCACTGTACAGCGGCAATATCGAACACTGAATTTTGTGACGCCGTTTCGGCAACAATCGTGCCTCGAGTCATTTTTAAACGAAAGTGAGCTGATGATGGCAAGTTGAATGCTATCGAAACATCGTCATAAATTAAATGTCCGACAATACCGCTGAAAAATGAGTTCAAACTTTTTTCAATAGTTTTAAAAATTTTGCTGATTATGTTTTTTTAGAGTTTTATTCAAAAATATGAAATGTAATGAGAAAAAATTCAAATGTAATGAAAATTTAAAAATTTTAGCTGACTTCGATGTGAAAAATTAAAACTTTACCAAGCGCTCATCAATGTTCATGGAAGTAAATACTTTTTTTTAAAACAAAGATCAAATGAATGAAATATGGTTTCAAGTAAACTTAATTAAAATTTATTTAAAGAAAACAGGAAATACGCTTTTGAAACAAAAGTGTATTCAAACCGCGCTGAAATGGTAATGGCTTGTGACAAAAGTTGTGTGTTAAACATGCTATTTAAGTACAAGTCACTGAAAATTCAATGAGATATGATCTTTGAAACATTTACAACAAACGATTTAAGTAAGATGCGAACAAAATGCAAATCATTTTTTAACCTAAGCATTAAGCGTTGAATCAGTAACAAAGTAAGCGCAACAGTTTTCAATTGAAAAAAAAACGATATTTAAATCTGTTGCGCACGACAGACGCAATTAAAACAATAGGCATTATAGAAAGTTAAAAACGTTAAGCGAAAAAACAAATTTGAAACGATACGCACCCAAATCGAAAAATGTTGAGAGTAGAACGAAGAGAGCGAACACAGTTTCGCTGTACGAAGAAAGTTTCATAATGCTTTTTGTAGTGAACCAAAATGGTGCGAAAAGAATGGCGAACAAAGCGAGAAAAAAAGAAATCGAAAGAGGTCAGAAAAAAATGATGAAAAAAGGAGCGCAAAGTGCACCCGCGAAACAGAACTCGCGATTACCTTTTATAACTTTAAACAAGTGAACGATTTTCGCTTTCTTTTTCGTAAGTGAGAATAATTTTCAGCGAAGAATTGAGAGAGAAAAAAAAAACGCGTGCCTACTTATCGCGAAGAAATGAGTTTCAAATTAAATAGTAAACGAGTAAAGCTCGACTGACTTCAAGTCATTACACACTGAAAATTTTTTTTATATATACGTTAACAAACGATATCCTCCCTTTTCCCGACGAGAGGGAAGCAACAAAAAAAATCCGGTGTTCTGATTATACACGATGCTATTCGTGTATAGCTTGCGAGCTCGCATCACTTTCGCGTGTATTTTTGCTCGCCGAGATACGACATTAAGATTATTTCACAAAAAAAAAATTTCAACGGTGTTTGCTTTCATAAGAAAACAGTGCCAATTTTCACTTTTCGTTTTTGCTCTAATCTGTAGCGTATTTCAAACCTAACCAATTTGAAAACATTTTTTTTTGTTGTTCTTCGCTTGTAAAATAATTCAACAGAATTTTTATTACTTCAATCATCGCTATCCTTAACGATGCTAAATACCGAGATGATAAGCATTAAACAGAACGGAGTTTTTAAATTTAACCCAAATACGGTAATTATCGGTGAATTGAGACGCGAAAATAAGCAAGCGTTCGCAGTTAGCATTTAAGCAACTGGTCGAATTTGTTTTCGATTCGTTAGATGTCAGCACATTGTTTGTGTAAAATCAGTTTTGCTGTAAGCAGAAAAATTGAAATTTTGACGAAAGTAGAACTTTGCTTACTCAAGTGCTCGCTTGCTTTTTTATCTCCGATTTCGAAATTAATTTCGAACTAAAACATTTTCTAAAATTCAAACAATAAACTTGAAGTAAACGCAACAACTTGTAAGAAAACCAATTGTGATTTTAATTTTTATACAGTAATTCCTCGCCTAAACGCCATCTCTCTTGAGCATCTCCGCTAACGGCCGCTAAAATAATATAACCTTCCTAAGTTAACCCAATTAACAACACTTTTCCAGGGAGGCCATCTCTCTATAACTGTCAATTTTTTTTTAATCATAGATGGTCATTGTAAAAAGGTTTCACCGTTTTACTTTAAAAAGGAAAAATTTCGTTTGATAAAAACTTTCAAAAAGCAATTTGTTTCCTTAAATAAAAACAGATAGAAACTTAAACACAGAACAATTAAAATTATGCAAAAATATTCAGATTTTAAGAGTATGAGCATTTTAAAAGATATTTATCATGTGGAAACTGTGTACCTAGACTTATTTTTAAATTGTTTGCATATGATAAATATGTTTTGAAATGCTCATTCTCTTAAAATCTGATTATTTTTGCATAATTTTTATTGTTCTTTGTTTGAATTTTCTATCTTCATCATTTATCATATTGAAACAATTCAAACGTATGTCCAGATAGCACAATTATTGTTCATGATTCAAGATCAGGCAGTTAATAATGTTTAAAACTATGAATCCTATACGTAAAATCCACTTCATAAATTGTTCGTGTTCAAAAAAAGCAAATTTATAAGATAATTCTATAGTTTTTGGTCGCCTTTTCTAGGCTTTTATGGGTTTTGACACTCTTTGTTATTCCCACTGAATAAGACAAGTTAATGATTTCTTAAATTAATTCCACTCAGGGACTCTATAAAAACCCCACCATAAGTTATCTAAGTCTACCTTATTTTATCAAATAAACTTTCAAGAAATAGTTTTTGGACATGCTGTATTATGCTTAGGTGATGTTAAAGATGATATTAAGCTTAATTTATTCATCAATCGACAAACTCACGTACAAACTTATCAAAATCACTTCTATTTTAGTACTCGTTTTCATGAATCTCTTTCATATAATTCAAAGTTACTTCGAACTCCTGGATTTAACACATTAGAATTAATCAATATTTATTTGAATCGCGATTATTCACACCAATTAAGCAGAAGTTTCACATAGTTAAACATTTAAAAAATTAGAGGAAAAAACAAACAAACAAAAAAATAAAAATTACAGAATTCCAAAATAAAAAATTTTACACGACGAATAACTTTAAGAGTTCATTTCGTTACGTGTATGAACTAGAAATTCGCTAAATATTTCAGCTCTAAATTTTTCTTTGTAAATTACACACGATCATAATCAATAAGAGTTTTGACCCCATTTCTTGTCGTGTTTGAAAATTTTATTTTATTAAATCAATGTTATGATACATCAGATTGAGATTTTATTTTAAAATCGTATTCTAATATTCTAATTTAAAGTCTTATTCCCAAACTCTAATCAATTCTTTTAATCGTTGAGAGTAATTAAAATTTTGATGTCCCATTTTACACAAAACTTCGATATTCTTTTCTTTACTTTTACAAGTCTTGAATTACACTCGCCACGAAATGTTTCATTTGTGCCTTCATTTACTCGCTTGATTCAACTCTTCTTTTCAAATGTAATGTTTGAATGCAATTATCAACTTTAATATTTCGCTTAATAATCTTTACAAACCATTTAAATTTCGGTAAATAATTATTCGCGATCAAAATCAAATCTATTTCATCTTCAGCGATATTTTTAACTGTATCTTCACAATTAAAATTTAACATTTCTTTCATGCTCACACTTTTGAATTCGTTAAATTCAACTCTCCTCTCCTCTCTTTTCATTTCATTTTCGAATATTGCATTAAATGTTTTTTTAAATCAAAGTGACCATTTTTTAAGCAGTTATAAAGGGCAACGATAAGTTTTAAAATTGTAATGCAATCGAGTTTACAGAGAGCGTTCTTATATTCATAAATATGATCTCACATGATAAAATATTTTTAAGTACTACAGTGTTATGTATTAATATATTTCATGCATTTAAGTTGATTTAACCGTCATACAAAAATTCGTGAAATATTAAATAATTTTTATCTACGGCTTAATATACTCACATATATTTTTTATTTTTGAAAATCTAATTGACGTTTGTATTTCAATTTGGATGCTTCAATCAAAATTTTATTAATTTGACGGCAAATATTTGGCCTATAGGCAATTTAAGAAACCTATCAAAACAAACCTCATAGGCAAACCACTCAATCAATCACAGTATATGAACTACGTAAGGCGATCTTTATAAAAATTTCATATCTAAAATTTTTTTTATTCTATTAAATCAAAATTTTTTGACAAATGCTGAATTACCTGCAATAGGCAGGTTTTGTAATCAAAAAATTCTTCTAAATTTGATCATTCACTCTGTTTAAAGTATCGATCAAGGAGTACGCACATAGCTTCTCCTAGCAAAAATTATCATTGCATTAATGTAAAGCGAATCGTTTGCGAACTGTGTCCAAAAACCTCTTTTCTGCGAGTTATTAAAGATTTCATAAAATTGAATAAAAAAATTCTTTAAAAAAATGTAAAGAATTTCATTTGATGTAAATGGGCAATTTAATGACAATAAAATAAAGAAGGCACTTGATGGGATAGAGCGTCAATTCATAAACTCGAATGAGTTCATCACTTAATGGCGTATAATTGATTCTTAATTACTGCTGCCTTTACGTTTGAAAAATTGAATGAGAATTTATCATTTCGAAAAGTGATTGCAGTCAATTTAAATAATGATAATGAAAACAGCGAGTTAAGTAAAGATAAAAACATCAATCAAAGTGAAGAAGCATTTCGCTTGTATTGAAAAAAAAAACAAGAGCCTTGTGTGTGTTTTTGTTTTCTTTAATTATTGTGTGTATTTTAAATTAAATGTAAACTTGGCCCGGAAATTGGCAGCTAACTCAGCGTTCGCCGAGGTTGAATCTTAATGCACTTTTTTCATGCATAACAATTGTATTGCAATTGATCAGTGTTTTATTCATTAGGTACGAGCTGCTCATGTATAAACAGAAATCGTACCATGTGCTCAAATTGCTTTCGCTTTCATTTCTAATGAAAAGAGTGTACTTATATGTAATTATAATTTAATAAACCTCACGTTTAAGAATTATTTATGAAACCATTATAAATACATTAAAATTTTTAATTGTTTTCCTTTTTCAACTAACCATCTCGAAGCGTTAGCGAAAATTTTAACTCACGGTCAGTTTTTACTTAAAATTACATATCTCAATAAGTGTAATAAATACACATAAATTAAGCTTGCAAAACCTTTGAGTGAAAGTTGTTTAACAAAAATTAAATATTCTTCAAGGAATTCATACCTAGCAATTGATATGGTCGAAAATTCGTTCCAAAATGTTGATTTTTTAACTTCTCGCAAACACTGAAATTCACAAGCAATCATTGAAAAATTTCTATATTTAAAACGAATATTTCTTATAAAACTTAACCTTTCATGAGAACTTCAGTTAATCACTTTAATGGACAGTTTTTCTTGTGATTCTAATCATTTCAATGATGAAGTAAAAATTTGACGGCTGTTTTTAACAAAAATTCTATTTATTTCTCAATTGCTACGGTTGAATTTGTCGCCGTTCGAAACCGTAACCAAACGGACAGTAAATTGCGACTGCGGTCGTCAGCAAGTGTTCCGGTGTAGCGGATACAGATTTAGGGATGAAAATGTTTTATTTACAATGAACGCGAATACAAGAATTAAGTGGAAAAAGCTTACATGAAAAACGCGAAGTTAACCACTCCACTGATAAATCAGTTCTCCCCTCTAAAACGATTTTTGTGCGCTATTATAGCCGATATCAAGTCTGTTGGCATATGTTTATTTGCTTGCAATGAATTGTACTTTCGCTAAGATAGTGCAAATAGTGGATGAGTAAAGGTACGCAGGTGAATTATCATCGCTGTACTTTTGCCGCGTTACAGCTATTAATGACAAGTATCAATGTAATACTTATACATAAATATGTATTATAATCAAGTCCTTTAAATAAAACATTTTTACTCGTTATCATTTTAAAATTAACATTTCTAGAACGCAATAAAATTTTTTGAAAATTTTTTGAGAATCACTAATGAAAATGAATCAAAAATGCTGTTTATAAGAATATATAAAATTTTATCTAGCCACTACAATTGATTGATGTAGTGTTTTATTTAAATGAAATCACTTGTGTTTAATTCTGTTAGCAAAAACAACGCAACGCTGAATTTACTTAACGGACAAACCTTCAGGACAAACCTATCCTTTGATAAATTATTGCTTGTTTATTTAATTTAATTCTTTTATTTAAGGAGCGTTTATCTAACAAAATTAAGCAATTATAAATATTTGTTAATCTTGTAATATTTATTGATATTAGACATTTGATCAGTATAGAGACAATTAATTTTAATTTTGCATTCGAACATTGTCTTGTCTCTTAGTCTGTAAAGTTGAATTCACATAATCTTGCAACAATTTAAGGTTTTAATGTCACATTTTTGTAGTTTACAAGTTTTTCTAACTTTATGGACTTTTGGAAGTCTGATAATAATAAATACTTTATTTTAAAACATTCCACTTATTTTAGCAAACAATTGAAATTAATTGTTTAAAAAGGAGCACTTTTGTTGAGAAGAAACTCACTTTCATTAAAAAGATTTGAAACTTGCAACATCAAGAGCAATCCACTTGAATCTAGTATATTCTTCTAGTATATATTAATTTCGAAACCAATGAGTTTATTGAATTTGTACAATATATGATCTTTATTTCCCACACTAAATAATTTAATTGAAATTTTCTTAACCATTTTTCCTGATATTGAAATAACTCGAGTTTTCTTTGACCATAAAGGATACAAAAGAAATCGAAGAAGTCCAATCAATTTGGCATAATTTGACTTTACGCGAGCACTCAAGAAAATTTTATGATGATTTATTTTTACTGAATGAAAGTCGAAAATCACGAATATGTAAAAATTTTTTGTAGAAAACGATCCGTTCACGAGTTATGGTAAAAAGTTCGAAAATTCTATTTTCATAAAAATCATGAAAATAAGGTTACGATTTAAGCAAATAATGCTGAAAACCTTGCTTATAATAAATTGAGATAAGTACTATAAAGTACTATCGTTTCAAAAATAAAATGTTTCGATAACCGAAAGTGATCTTCACTGCAACACCTCACAAACAAAAAAAAGCATCTCACAAAAATTGCACTAAAAAATTTTTGATTCAAAAAATGAATAAACGAACAAACTATAAACATTACTAATAGTAGTAATAAGTAATAATCGTATAAATTATTAGTAAATTGGAATAGAATTAGTTCGTTTATTCATTTAACATGCATTTTTGAATCAAAAATTTTTTAGTGCAATTTTTGTGAGACGCTTTTTTGTTTGTGAGGTGTTGCAGTGAAGATCACTTTCGATTATCGAAACATTTTATTTTGAAACGATAGTAGAAACTATTGAATATAGAGGATTGTTTGATCATTTGGTTTACAATAAAAGTTGATTTCTAACTTTGCTTTCAAATATCTCAGATTTTATCGAAATTCAATATCGATCGTGATTTAATCATCAATTAAAATGAAAGCTCACAGTTATTGAGAGTTAGTTCATCAACTTTTGATTCATTTGATTGAGTGATGATCGAAAACTAAATGAAAGATAAAAAGAGGCGAATTAAATTTGACAATTTAAAAAATGTCTTCATTAAATAAATACTAAATTTTACGCTTACCGATATAGTTAAAAAAAATCGCTGATCGATTTGATTTATCGCAGATTGACAAATTGATATGATAAGAAATTGAAGTTCACTTGCGGATATTACATAGTGAGAAGCATAAAAATCGAACATTACTTTTGATACAAATATTTGAAGTGTCAAATGAATCAATTCATGGAAGAGCATCTGTCAATGGTTTGCGATTCTAATTTTTAGCATTGACGGAGTCCAAATTCTTTGTATATGATGAGATATTCGAAACAGAGATGTTCTTTGAAATCTATTCGTTTTATTTTCTTAAGTATTATTATTTTATCATTGTTGAAAATAAAAGCAATAACATTTGCGTTTACTTTTGAATATTAAATTGTTTTAAATCTAGCTAAAGAGTAAGTAGAGCATTTTGAGGTAAAAATCAAAAAGAAATCTCTAATCTTTTATTTATTTTTTGTAAACGAAAAACAACAAACGTGCCAAATATTCTTGAAACGATGTCTAATTTATTACTTTGTAATTAATCATATTAAACGTTTTCTTCGAAATTTCGTGCCAAAATGGTTTAAGATATGATTTTCAACAGGTACACTATATTCGAGTTTCTAAGTAATTATATTACCATTAAGTAACAAAATTCTATGTATTTTTAACAATTAGCTGGTCATATTGCATTCACGTCAATAGCTTATAAATTAATGGTTTATTATTACACAATTATTACACAAAAAGTTTCGCAATAACTTAACATTAAAAAAATTCAAAGTTTTTTTAAGGACGCATACAGGGTGTAACTTTCGAGAAGTCCACTAGATTTTCTTTGATATTTTCTCAAAATAAAAGGATAATATTTCGATATTGCAAATTGATGAAATTTAATATCCGCGAAAAACTTTTAATTTTCAAAGTTACCACTCCATTGAGCCCAGGCATGTTTTTTCTAAAATTTTAGCGATTTTTCAAAAGAAATATTTTATGTCAAATAATTTTTTTGCTATTTTTACATTTCATTAGCCTAAGTATATAATTTTTTAGCTACTAGCAAAGATGGAAATTCTGCGTAGTCAAATCTGCACTCAGCACTGTCAATTTTCATTTTGTGCTTTTCCGGTGACAATTTTGAACAATTCTCTCTTTAATAAAGTCAATTCCTAGAATTTTAGCAAGAAAATGTGTTTAAATATATAAATACATAAGTGTGATTATATTTTCCATGAAGATAATAGTCCTAATTACTATTTTTAAATAAACTTTACTCAAAGACTCCGATCTTTTCTCTAAAATGGATCCTCTTTTTTTTTATTTTCACTGGTAAGTCCACAAACCGGGTTTTTCTGCGGTTTTTATAACCGCTCAATCGTCTCATCGATGAAATAATGTCGATCGATAAATGAGTTACATTACGTACAAAACTTTCTTGCGGTTTCACTTTAAGTCACTGTGCTTACTTTTAATTTAGATACTTAGTACGTTAAAGCAAACCTAGTAGACATCTCAAAAGTTACACTCTGTATTTGTTGCGAAACTTGATTTATTAAAAGAAATTTCTTAAATGATTGTAGCAAAAAAACTTTCAATTACTTAACTTCATCATCGTTTTATAAATAACGCAATTACTGTTGAAAATTGACTTAAACAAAATTGTAATTCTTTACATTCTTTTTGATTTTCTTAATTTCATTTTCATTTGATTCTCAGAAATAATTCTAAGAGCTACTACTTCCTTGATTGAATTATGGCTTAATTAAGAAGCATAAAAAATTAATTTTGAAAATAAAGTTTTTTTTTACAGCATTAAGATCGAAAAAACAAACTTATAATTAACTCAAAGTGACCTTTATAGTAAATTATCTTCAAACTACGATCTGTGAGGCTCAAACGAAGCGTTAGCGACCTCCGCTTTCACAACGGCTGACTACGCTGTTGAAATGATTCGCATTCTCGCTATCGTTTAATTAGTACTGCGTAGATAGCGTGCATTCTATGAATATCAAGTCATTTAGATACCGAGAAACAGACGCATTATAGTCACTAAATCATCATTAAAGCATTCTCACTTTAGAAAGTGTTAATTTAATAAAAAATTGTAATTTTTTAGCAAAAATAATTTTTAAAAACGTAAAATTGTTTCATCACATGAAAACTCTTCATGTTTGTGTAATCTTTGTACCTCTAATTTATTGCGCTTATTATCTTTATTATCATATAAGCACCCAAAAAATACGATAAGATCTGAACACTTAAATAAATGAAATCAATGCTTTCTCGTTGACGCGGAAGTGTTCGTGTTTCAAGCAAAAATTTTGCTGTTAATTCAATTATTCAGTAACATTGCAAAAATGCATTTTATTCACAAAAATCTGAATGGGTTTTTGAATTTGATTATCTATTTAATTATAATAAATTCTCTTCATTCTTAATATTCGTTTGAAAAATTATTCGTCAAAAGAAGTTATTGAAAGATAATGATCAGTAATACTTTGAATAAATTTCGTGTTGGTGGCAGCTCAATAACACAACTTAATCATCGCTTGAGATTACATTTGAGAAATGCGATTGAATTCGAGGTTTCACAAAGTGTTTTATGCTAACGAAAAGCACTTTTCAATTGAAAATTTTCGTTTCTAAAACAATGTAACAGTGAAATTTTATAATTATATTTGTATTTCAAGTGCAAAAAGAGAGGAAAACCCAAATCATTTAATTATTATTCGAATTATTAGTTACTTGAGTTCAAAAGTTTCGATTGATAGAGAGCTGCAATGAAATTTCTTCTTTTTTCCGAATTTTTTAGCAAAATATTTATTTTGATTAAATCTCGACAAAAATTTTTGCTGGTGACTTCTTGTGAAGTTAAACTTCAATGAAGCGTTTATTTATATATTTTTGATCTTTAAAAAGATTAAACGCCCATAAATCAAATAACAAACAAAAAATTTCTTAAATAACAGTTGTCCAGAAGGATATCTTAAATGCAGCTTCAAAGGAAACAGTTCTGTTACCATTCTGTCCAAGTCATGTAGAATTTTTTTCATAGATTAAATTTCCCGCACTCATACTTGAAGGAGTTAAAAAATTAATTGCATTTTGTTAGAAGCCAAACAGTGAACTGATTTTCCCCTTTTTTTCCTAACTTTCAGGACAACAATTCGTTTGAAATTACATTATGAGAAGTTATTAAAAAAGTTAAGCACAAAATTGCACTTTACACAAACAGCCATGAGAACATTTTTTATATTAAATTTCTTCATTTTTTTTAAGCTTAAAGATATTTGATAGCCGCTCATTTGAAGCCACTAATAATAAGCAACAATGTTTACGAAATTAATGCCTACAGCGATCGACAGGTCTTCCTTGTCTGTTCGCAATCAAGCTCATAGCGTTCCTTAAGATGCTCGCTGTAAATAATCCGTATTAACTTTTTTAAAACTCATTTACAACTGCGATTGTGCTTATCTTTTATTTTAATCAACGCTTTTGTAGGTCACAATTTTAAATTGTTTTTCTGTTTGTTTTGCATTTAAAAAACAATTTTTGTTGACGCAATATTCATGATTAAGTGTGCAGCTCTCTTCATTGAAATAATTATATTTTAATGAAATTCACACTTCAATATATCAACATTTCATAAATAATTATTTTGCAAGAAGTTTTTCATTTTGTTGGAATATCAATAAAACCGGTCAATGAAAATTCAATTTTTCGCTTAATTGGAAAGAAGAAGAAGAAGAAGAAAAGAGAGACAAATTGTGAATTAAGAATGACATATTTCGTTCTCTTCACATGCACGACTGTCAGTTAAATTATAATTATTCAAATCATGTAGACAACATTGAACTAATGCGCTTACTTTCGAGAGAATACTGTGCGCCAAATTATGTTTACACACGGTATTAAGCGGAACTTGTAAAGTAGACAAGGCTGGTCAATTAATTTAGAGAGTGTTGTAAAAAAAAATCAAAACGGCTCATATTCAAAAGTATTTTCATGATTATAGAAAAAATCCTCTTCCGTGATGAAATTTACGATTAAAAATAACAATCTAAATACATGTATATGATAAATAGTCGCATTAAGTGTGGTTTTGTGATGAGCATTATAAAAGTATCTCTCGCAAACTTTCTCACAAATGCATCATAACTTAAATTTTATTTGATGATTAAAAAGAGTTTTAAAAAAATTTATTTTTTTATTTTTCTAATAAAATTTCTTGAACTTTAAGCACTTATTTTTTAATTATGTTTATTCCTTTTTATTGACAAATGATAAGTTAGTAAAGTTTGTACATTTGAATTTTTTCAAATGAACAAGCAGTGATTGAAGAATTGAATTGTTGTGTTCACGTAAAAAGTTTATGATATGTTATTGATTTTTAGTTTATTCAAATTGACTTCATGATGACTATATTATTTTAACTATATTTTCTACAAATTGTATTTGTTTTGTTTATAGCTAAGAAGAAAAACAATTGTTACATTCCTGAAGGAATCAACAGGAAGCTAAAAGATGTTTGTATTTGGTAAAATCTATGTAAACAATTTTAGAATATTATTAAAATTTTAGAATATTTTTTGCATGAAAACTTAAAGCGAATTATTATTATTATTATTTTTATATAAAATCTCTGAAAACATGAATGCATGAAAAATTCGTTTTATAAATTTCATTTTTATAACTACACAGTGAGATTTATTTTTATCAGTTCAAAGATCAAAAATATTATTCAATTTTGAGTTTAACAATCGAATAAATCACTAGATTTTAAAAAAATTTAGTTCCTACCCAGTCATTATTTCTTTTTAAAATCATTGACATAGATGCTTGAATTTTAAGTCAAATCTCTCAGATTTAATATCATCACAATTTGAAAATAATTTGATCTCAACATTTATTAAAATTTAAAATAGTTAAATTTATTCAATATGAAACATTAATAAAATGTTTCTCGCTGCTTCGTGCCGAAAAACTTACCGAATTGCTTCGAAAGTCCATTAACATGAGCTATTAGATAAACCACTTTATTCTTATGATAAAGAAAACGAGAAAAATATTTTTTGTTTTCAAATCGATTCTTTCTTATTTATCTCAAACCAAAATTCAAAGTGTATGTCCTAGCTTTAAATTTTCCATTTATATTCATTTTTATTCATTTATTTATTTTGACTACTCTAAGATATTTAAGAAAGAGACTAAGATGTTCATGTTATTCAGCAATTCGCTTTTGTTTATAATTGAGGAATAAGAAAGACATGATGTTTTAAAAGCAAAATTAGGAGAGTAAAAACAATTAATTTGAATCAGTAAATACAAAAGAAATATCAAGGAAAACTTTTTCACTCTAAAGGCTTGATAAAATGTTCAAGATGCAAACATGGTTTTTAAAAAATTATTTTGAATTCTTTTTTTTTGAGGTAAAACCATGTTAATTTGCGTAAGTTTAATTAATCATACTTAAATTTACAAGTCATTTTTGGTATAAAACCTATTAAAAATTATGCAGGGAAAATTTTTAATTGAATTTTAATCTTCAACTTTAAATATAGTAATTATTAATGGGTAGTGAAAAAGAACTCAAGCATTTCGGACAAAATTATAAATAATCAATCAACGTTTATTTGTAGCTTCGGGCGATTTTGATTTTCTCAATGCGCGTTGAATATTAGATCAGCTTTAATCATGGGGATGGTCAAATATAAAACATTTCACTCGTTTTTAAATGAATAAGCGTCTCATACGAATTTCTAACTTTCGTGTTACTCTTATTCACAATTTCTATTAATTAACTATTCATTAAAAGTGTAAGCAATCAATGAATCAAAAAAAGCGTAAGATTTTTCCAAATTTAGTGATTAAATCTAATATTCAGACTCAATTTCCCTTCATTCATATTCAATGCTGAAACAGAGATGAAAGCTTGATTACATCATAGCACTTTATGACTTTTTCGTTTGAATTTCCACTGTTAACAGAAATTTACGGTCTCTCATAATCAATAATTTGTTGAGGTAAATTTCTGCTTTTTCTAGTAAATAAATTTTTTTTTCATAGTTAATACTACATCATTTCATAATTTTCAGCTTCATAGCGCACATTAAGCTTTCAAAACGCTCAAATTTACTGTATTCTAATTCTATTTTGAAAAATCTAAATTGCTTAAACGTGTTTACTTTACACTTTTTTTTTGCTTAAAAACAAAATCTCGCATGAAATTATTTGTGAAGGAAAGTGTTACTGCATAATGTGATCAAGTAAATGAATTTTGTTTTGTTATTTTTATTGCACTTTTTAAATACAATAAAAATATTGCACATTTTCGTAAATCTTTTCCTCGTAAGTCTTTTATTGAAATAAGTTATTAAAAAAAGAAATTGAAAACAATTTTTCAACGACGAGTGCTCATTTTTCGATTCAACAAACACTTTTTGGTAGCTGCTAACTAAAATAATCTTGACGTAAATTTTTCTTTTTTTTTGAATCAATCGAGTTTCACGGCTAAAACATTAATTAATTAGCAAATACGATCGTTAATTAAGATTTAAGATGAGTTAATATTACAGCATAGAAATTCATTGTCCATTTTATTGTCAAATTCATGGGCAAAACGAATTAAGCGTGAAATTTTCGAAAAGAAACGAAAATTGTTAAATGAAAAATCTAAATAGTGTTAAGCATTTGTCGTCATAAAATTCCTTGAAACTTTTTTTAAGTGCTTTTTGAAAATTCCAAGCATAGCTAATAAAATTGATTTTTTATGTAAAAAGATTTATTTTAGGTTAAAAATAAAATTCCAAAATTAAAACCAAAACATTCGCAGAGGAAAAATTCAAAATATCGCAGTACTTCGAATTGGATAGAAAAACATTTAAAAAATTGTTACATTCATTAACATCTAGCGAGGTTTACATTCGATTTCCTATTTGAATTATTTTTTTAAAGAAAAATGCATTTTTATTATTTAAAAATTCTGATTTTCAAATAGTTGCTTTGAGTGAAAAGAGAACTAAGAAAAAAACTGAATAATGCATGATTTTGAATTTTTTAATATTTTTTTTTTTAATATTTGCTTCTTAAAGTTATTGCTTTAGATGTTATTTTTAAATTTTTAGCTATTTACTTTCTGAAATCTCTAGTACATTTCTAGTGATTAAAACTTAAATTTAAACAAGCAAAACGAAAAAAAAGCATTTATTTTATATTTTATCAACTGATTGAAAGATTTTTTGAGCTTAAGTTTAATACAAGAATTGTAGAATGATTCACCACGTCATAAACTTTTTCATTTTCGGATAGTAATTTTTTCATAGCATTAATTTGCTCTGTTGAGATTTTTTGTAAATCTATAGACTCAAAAAAAAGCTTAACAATCTGCTCTGATTTTCAATGATCTAGCTAAAGTTTTATGTGTTGAGAGGCATAGAATTCTTGATTAGATAGAAACTTCGAAAATCATATAAAGTTTAATGAATTTAAAAAACTACTTGCATCAAAGTTTTTTATTATTTCTACTTTTTTACAAACAAAAAATGAAAACAATTGAGTTAAAAGCATTAATAATTCAGAGTTAAGTGTTTTCAATTAGAACATTAAAAGTCAATACATTAACAAGAATAATCGAAAAAAATCTTTGATTAGATGTCAGAAATTCAATTATTACACTCAGTTTGTGAGTTATTCAGCGAATGTTTGATGTGCCTTTCGGTTAATTTTATAAAATAGTAGACGGATTTATTTTTAAAATATGGTAATTGTTTCTAGCGACGACTATATGCACTATGATGTAAACCCAAACGGTACTTTTCTATCACAAACTCAATTGAAACACTTCTTTTCTGTCAGAAAATTTAAACTTTTTTTCGGAAATTGCAAATCACTTATTCATAAAGAGCTTAATAACTTATCAAGCGTCGAGAATTACAGCTTGTTTCATAAAAACTTCTCGTGAAAAAAGAGAACCTGTCATTAAGGGCATTCATAATTTTTAATTGAAGTCGATAAAGCCGCACTTATTTAGAAATGAAAAGAGCCGACGGCGACCGATAGAACAGAAAGAATTCATGTTCACTTTGCTAAATGGTTGAGTTCTTCAACTGAACATTGATTTTAAACTGCATTTAATCAAACTTTCTTTTTCTTGCTTGTTAACTTATAATCAAATGTCGTTTAAGAATTTGCCTTTCAACGGCCGTTGTCTCAATTGCGTTTGAATCTTGTATTTGTTTTGTTCCTACATTTATATTTTCTCCTTCCAAACAAAGGAAAATATTTGTTGATTGATTTATTTACACTTTTTAAAGTTTTATTTTTATAGCGTGAAATTAGAGTAAACGAATGCGTAAATCTCTATTTGCAGTGAATTTTTATTTCTGCTTTTCATTCGAACACTCGATTGTTTCGCACTTTTTTCACGCCATCACAACGTACTTTTCAGAACAAACAATAAACGATTGATCGTCGAGTAAAATTAGAATTTTAACATCAAAAAAGAACGCTTCTAAATTTAAGCCGCTCGTCGAGAGCGAAAAACAATCCAACATTTGATCACGATAAGTGTGAAAGTGGTCTTTCAACGCTCAAAATTGCTTATTACGCACATTCGAACAAATTCATATTTCACTTGATTAATGATAAGGCTTTGAAGTGAAAAATGGCTTTGAAAAATTATGCTTGTCATAAATTCGATATTAAAAATTGATTTTCGTGCGAAAAATAAGATTCTTAAGTAAAGTTTTGAAACTTTTTTAAATTACGCGAACGATTACGAAAGTCTCGTGTTAAAAATTAAGAGACATTGTTAACAGCAACTTTGAGAAATAGAAACGAATTTTTCTCAATCGGAATAAACTAAAAAATTTTCCAATCATTATTTTCTACTTTTGATTTTTTAACGTTATGCAATATTTAAATGAAAATGAAGAAATAGGCATAATTTTTTAAATTTACTCTAATGATTTATTCTATTTTATTCATTAACGAGAGTTTAAATTTCTCTATTTATTTGTTGGGACACACTGTGTGTTTACTGTTAGCTTTAAAAAAACGTGTAAATTCACATCTAGTAGCAAAAGTTGTATTTATGTTCTCGTTAAGTGAATAACCGTTTCCAAAAAAAGATTTGTGTAGGAGACAAAGAGGGCGTTTGATTTGAAAAACATTCGTGAGCAATTTACTTGAAAGTGTTTTGCTTAAGTTCAAACGTTTCATCATTAAATTAATTTGAGATCAGCATTAAAACTCATCATGTTTTCGCCTCTTCTGTAACAGCAACAAATTCAAACAGTTATATAAAAGAGCATTTTTTCTAACAATTTTTAATTTCTGAACATGACTAAAAGAAAAAATTTTCCATTCAAACTCTATGGAGAAAAAATCAAATCAAAATTTGAATTAACGATTTATTATCCTAGTACATAAAATTGATAGTTAAATTCATTATTTCATGAAGAGCAGTAATTGAATTCATTTTTCATTTTCGACAAAAAAATTAAATTTTCAGCATCATTTTGAGGAAGCTGAAGGTCGGTTGAATATGGATTAAAAGAAAAAAGTAAAATTTGCACTTTCCACGATTTTACGAGTTAATTATTAATGCTAAGGAAATTTTTCGAAACATTTGCGACTCTATCTTGCTTGTTTAATTAGAAAAAGAGCAAAAACACGATTCTAAGTGTGAGGGATTAGATTAGAGCTGCAATCAGATTGAATAATTTGCTTTTTAACCTTGCTCAATGTTTACGCTGCTTCAGCGAAGATTGTGAGCACCAGCTTTCGCTAGTTTTTTCTTAATTTTTCTTTCTGAAAATTTTCAATGTTTTCAAAGCGACGTTTTTGAATAAAATATATTTGATAACCGTTCCAAGCGTGTATCCATTCTCTTGTTTAGAAAAAAAAATCTTAAGGAAAAGAAGGTCAGAAATAAAGTTATTTGATCATCAATGCAAAAGGGAAAACGCCTAATTCGATGTTTTGCTTAGTGTTTTTAAATTTCAAACAAAATAAAGGACACAAAAACGATTCGATTATATGCAGCATTACATAAGCGTTAAATATACATTCAGCTCAAGCGAGATAAATGCAATTTTTATTCTCGATGGCTCAATAATTTGAACACACTAAGTTTGGTGCGTGATTCAATTGCAAAAACACGCAATTAAATGGTGACAATAAAATTTATGTGCGCTTAGTTAATTTTTCGTAAAATTTTAAAACATAAATTCTCAGTTCTTCTTCTTTTTTTTCAACATTAAAAAATTCGCACACATACCAATAGTATTTAAGTTAAACAAAATTGCTTGTAAAACAGGACAAACGTATATAAATAAATTCGTTTAAAAATTGCGCATTACTTTACTTCGCAGGGTTAAAAGAAAAGATTTTGAATGTGTTTAAAGTCATAAACTATTTGATCATTGTTAAAAATCTTAAAATGTCTTTGTAAAAATTAATAATTAAACAACTTTAAAATTTTCAAAAGTTATATGAGGAAGAATACATGTAAATTACGCTACTTTATTATATGCGAGCAAAGTCTGACGTTGAGGTAAGCATTCGTTTTAGTAAGTTGACTTTTAAATTTTATGTTTAGTTAAATTGCGAAGATATAAAAATATATTTAAAAAAATTGAGCGCAAATTTTTATCGTCAAGATTTAAAATACAATTTGAATGTTTTGGCATTGTAGCTGAATATGCATAGGCAATTAGGCATACGTAACAAAAATTTTATTATTCTTACAGAGCTTATATCTCATTTATTTGCATATGATAAAAAGTTACGCAACTTGTTTCTTTAAGAACGCACAGAATAAAATCACTTGGATTCGTATTATAAAATCAAAATTAGAATTACCTATTTCTCCGAAAAGAAAGTAAAAATCGGAACATTATTTTCGGAGTGCTCATTTAAACAAGCAAAAACAATTTAGCTAAGTGAAAAGTAATATGATAGGTGTCATTTTTAGGGCGAATTATGTACAAAGGTGCTGAAGTGATAAATAGCGTCTGGAAAAAAGTGGAGACGCACGAAAACAGGTGATTATAATTTTTTATTTCACTAATTTGCTCACTTCACCAGAAGCGGCAATGGTTAACAGACGTGAATCAAAATGGGAAACCCTTTTTCTTTTGCTACATTGAGCAAATAGTGAATTTAATGAAATAAAAAATTATTCTTTGATTAGTAAAAAAAAAACTCTGTGTATTCAACTAAACGAGTGTTTTCCCATAGTAATAAACGCCTCCGGATTTATTCTCTTCAAAATACTTTCACGATTTTAAGTGATTTCGCACAGCCAAGGCCCATATGTGTAACCTCAAATGTTTTTCGGCTTTTCGCGAATAAATAATTTTAAAGAAAGAAAATTTCGTAATTTTATGAAGCGACAAATTTGATAGTAGAAAAAAAATATTCGTTTCAAATTTTAAATTCCTTGATTTATTCGATTTTATCCGCTTCTTCACTTATATTTCTCCAATGTAAATGAATATTTGATACAATCTAATTGCAGACATTCAATTCATGGTTAGCATTGACCCACAAAAAAACACACACAAACTTAGATTTCAAGCAATTTTTTACATTTCTCGCTTTCACTTTCTTTAACTTTTTCGAAAATTAATTTTTTTTCACCGTTGACAGTGGAGCGAAAAGTTTTTTCGCATCTTTCTTTCATAATTTTTAATGAGTGTTCTTCAAATACGATGAATTCATCAAAAAAATTTTTTCATCCATTTTTAATTTTTCTTTTTTTCAAAATTTTAATAAACGAAATTATTAAATTTTGTTACTTTGAATTTCAAAATGCAATCGAAAAAAAATTTTCGTTTTAATTGCAAAGATAAAAACAAATATTTAGCCGCTTACCATGCTTCATACGATCCATTTTCCGTCACTTGTCAAGTATTCATTTACTGAAGATATTTTTCCTCGTATCAATTATCGCTGATTTCGAAGAAGCAATATTAGCAAAGTATTTCAAACTCTTTTAAATTAGTTTTGTTTATAAACAAACCAATAAGAACGATTTAAAAATTTTTTTCCCCTCTGTTGACAAATTTTTTCAGTTAAAGTTTACATTTGAATTTCAATTTATGCGCTTTACGCAATAAAATTTTTTAAAAATTAATTTCTAAAGTTTAAAAAAAAAATCAATTTATTCATATCAATGGAGAAAAAAAATTAAGCAATTATCTCAGGAAAAGACCTTTAAGGTAAGTGTATTCTTTTTAATACAATGTGAAAATGAATTTTAAAGCGAGACAAGGAAAATGGTGAAAAAAAGAAGCGAAAAATGTCAACTTATAACTCGTAAATAACAATTTATTAAAATAAAATTACAATTAATGAATACGTTGTAAACACTCCGCTTGTCTACAATTCAAGTGTTAAATGCAAGTCTACAAATACAGGTCAAGAAAAGAAAGAAACGTTTGATAAATTCAAAGAATGTTTTTTGAAGCTGCTGTGCGTCTTTCGAAAGCTCAATTTTCTCAGATGTCACTTTGAAGGTTTTTAACAATTGTTTGCGCAGTGTTCGACGTTTCGTTGAATTCAAACGAAATATAAAGTAGATCAGCGAGTAGATTGAGATCTATTTTTTTGCTTAAAAAGTGCAAGTGTTTTAGGCGCCTTCAGTCCTTTTAGAGATCATTGCTCACCACATGCATTGCCTTAACTTAATCGACAAATTTGGGCAGAATAAAAGCGAAGGACTCGCTTGATCAGGGTTTTACCCTGAAGGAGTTAATAACTTTGACACTGTCAAGAGTTCGACTAACTTTCTACGAATCATATTAAAAAAAAAACAAATTTGGAAATCAAAACGGACCAATAGAGTTTAGGGATTAAAAAATTGAAAAGCTCGCTTGTGAGTTTTGTAATTCGATTGTTTTTTATTCAAAAAAAAACTTGGAATAATAATGAAATTTAAATATTTTCCTCGCTCATGAAATCAACTATATTGTTATTTAAAAAGTGCAATGTACTTTTTCTCAGAAAAAAACTACGCAATCAATTTTACTCATAACATTTTTTCGCCTTAATGACTTTTCCAAGATTGTTGAAATATCTAAAACATTCACGTAAATTTTGTGGAAATCCAAAAAATTTCTGTTTCTGTCGTTTTCGAGTTGATTAATTCATCTTCTCTGTGATGTCATATATGCTAAATAATTAAAAGAAGGGTCAATTTCTTTTTAAGAATAAATTAAGAATGAATAAGTATGGAAAATAAAAACGTTGCATGGAGTTGCATAATTTATTTTCTTTTCACTTAAACATAAACATAATGAAGGATAATTTTATCAGTTTTTGAAATTTTGCTTAAAAACGAAAATGTAATTAAAATTCACAGTGTATTTTGACGGAAAACATTTTAGATATCAGACTAATCAACAAAGATTGTACATATCTAGGAGGAAATTCCCATTTACTCGATATAAGCGTTAGTTAATGCCAAAAAAACTAACTTAGAGCTTTATATATATATTTGAGTTAAACACCATTACTTTGACGTAACTTAGAGCTTGTTTATACTGCAAGAGTTTCCGCTTCAAACACTTTTCAAAGCATAAAAAGCCTATTTTTCGAATAAAACTACCCAGATATTGAATGGTGACATAACGCTCAAAAATTTTATTTTTCTGTGAAAACCAAGAAAAAGATGAAAATAAGAAATGGGTTGAATAGAAAATGAAATTACAAAATTTTACAACCGAATTTGTCATTTTGAAATTTTTAAATGCATCGGATAAAATCAAACAGAACTCTGCAGGTGAAGTATTTTCAATTAATTCGCACTGAAGCAGCTTTTTTCTACTAGAAAATAGAAAAAAATATTGCGTTACAGAATACTATACATTAGCAAATAATCAATAAGAGAAATTCACTTCACATTCGTTGCTCTTTTTGCCCTCTGAAAAATCTTGACTTGATGCTTTATTATTTTTCAAACCTGAGATACGTTTACTTCATAAATATTAAAATTGACCCTACTCACTATTTCAATATTAAATACTTTCTACTTCTTCTCATTTGAATACTAATTTTAACAGAGAATACGACAAGGGGCAAAACCACGATGACCAAATGTAATGCTTTGAAAATTGTGCGAAATGCAAGAATCTTAATTAAATTCAGCAATCTGACGAAAGCGAAAACGTAAAGAAAGGAAGCTGCACTCGAATTAATCGCTTTCAATAGCGATAAATTTTTTCTCTCGAATAATTAAATTCATTAAATTTAAACTGGCCTTCGTTCGAAATGCTTAGACAATCTGTCCTTCATTTTCATTTCTTCTTATGCATAATTCGCTCACTTTTTTAAATACTCAGAAATATAATATAAAAAAGGTTTTTCTTATTTCTTTTTTCTGGATAAACCATAGTCATGTGAGAAATCACAATTTTTCTCTCCATGGTATTTTAATTTTTGAATCAGGCAAGTTAAGAGTTGCTTTTTTATGCATTTATTTGCTCATTGATATTTTTTGTGATCATAAAAACTGTAAAATATTAGAAAATTTTAAAGTTAAATATTAAAAAAATAAAATGTTTAAATAAACAATTTCTCCTCAAAATTTTGAATTTTTCGCTCAAAACACTCTAACTTTCGCTTTGCGAAGCTAACGATGATCATTTTTTATGGTTCGACAATTTTATGCTCAATACATTCCAATTTCAACCTCCGTATTCGTCTGTTGAAATTCCCGTTTTCATATTTGTGTTCCTTTTTAAAATAATGAAACACTCAGCAAACTCATCCAAATTGAGCTTTTTACTGTTTTCAGCAAACACAATTAAAAATGTGAAATAATAGACAAAACCAAGGTGAAAACATTGCCGAAATTATCATTAGCGTATTTTCTCAATGATGTCCGCACGTGGGCCGCTGTTTTTTCCACTATCATCACTTCAGTAGCGGTCGATTGAGCGCCGTGAATGTCAAGTGTTACGTTTATAATATAATAATATTGTATCGCGATTATTTGCGATACAAAACACCAGTGCAAAAACTTTACTTGACCATGAATCGAATGCTGAAATTGTCGTTTTTGTCGATTTTAGCCTCGAAACGTTTTTTTTAATTTAAATAATGATTTTGTGTTTTACATTCTCGCAACAAAGAAGAGCGAAGAAGTCGGAGAAAAAGAGAAACACATTCAAGAAGAAGAGGAAGAAAAAAAAACATTTGAAGCGAGTGAAAGTGAAGGATTCGAGAAATTAGTTTTCTCATTAAGTGCAAAAATAATTATCATGTTGATCGATGTCATGTTTTGTTTATATTTTTCTCACATGAAAAAACTTTCGCTTTGAATTATAACATAATATTTTTTTTTAGAATAAATTTTTAAAATTCGTTTAGGTCCAAAAATTTTCCTCTCGCCTGTTCTTAACCTAAATTTTTAAGAGATGAACATTTCAGTTAAACATGTAAATTATTGTGACTTCGTGCGCGTTTTCAATTCATTCAGATTTCAATTCGAACATTTTTCGATTCAATTCATGTTCAGAACGAAAAATCAATTGAAATAATCGATTACTGGGCTGATGTACTCGTTTTCGTTAAACATTCGAATTTAAAATTTTAATTGATTTGTTTACGGCAATATTTGATCGAAGCGAACAGAAGCAAACATAATTAACAATTTTCAAGCGAATTGCAACCGCATAGATCAGCGATGAGTGCCTTCTGAGAACGCTGCTTGCCACAAATGGAAGTAGAAGCTTCAGGTGGGCTTCTAAGATGACATTGCGAATAGATTACTTGTAATGAGTAAAATCATTACTTTGTCACATTTGCGTTCGCGAAGTTGACGCTCAAAGTTGAGCTCAAGTTTGGCGATTGCGATTACATTTTTTTGCCAGAAAGTATGCAAAACGATAAAATATGAGCTGGCCTTCGTTGGAGCCGCTAAAAGCGCTTAGACAATCCGTCCTTCGCAATCACTTTCTTCGTT
Source organism: Dinothrombium tinctorium (assembly GCA_003675995.1). NCBI lineage: Eukaryota > Metazoa > Arthropoda > Arachnida > Trombidiformes > Trombidiidae > Dinothrombium > Dinothrombium tinctorium. Next base: position 13,298 of record NCKU01000381.1, on the reverse strand, counting down.
CATAATTCGCTCGCATCGCAATCGCTTCGCAGCTATAAAACGCGGCATAAAAAGTGTGTTACGCTCATCATTTGCGGTGCGTTCACTCGCCAAAAGTTCTATTCGTACGTTTCGGTAAACACAAAGTGAAGAGAAAGTTTTGAAAGCAAACTCGTGTGAAGTGCGTTTGCGAACGGTGGCAGCTGCGTGCTGAGCGTGGACAGTTCTGCGTGCTGTACGAAATTTTTTCAGTCGAATTTCGGGAAGATCGTTTTTTGAGGCTTCGCTCGATCGCTGCGCGAACAGAGTGCGGAAAGCGAGCGCCGAGCGCGACGCGAGCAGCGATTCGCGCACGAAACCGGTTCTTTCGAACGCGATATAAACGAATAAAGCGTGGAAAAAGTTTGTTTGAAGTTTGTGCGATTAGTTGTCGATTCGAAGCGTCGTCGTTTCGCCGTTTCAGAACTCGTTTCGAAAGCGAACTCGTTTTTCGTGTATTTCGTGTCTCACTTTTCGACAAATTCTCGAAAATTGATGCTTTAAACGAAGAGTTGTGCCAAAAAATGATAGAATTTGTGTGCGATCGATGCAACGAATGCGACGAACGAAACGAACGCAAGCTTCGCGCGAACTGTGTGCGCAAACTGCAGAGACGGACGGTGGCGATCGCGAGCGGCGCGCCGCAGCCGAGCGCCCGTCTCCACAGCACACACTCTTCACACAGCCTCTTTCGCCGATTCTCGCTCATTATCAATGCAACATCACTCTTCTCATGGAAAAAGTCAACTCATCACTCTTTGCTGCACTCGCTTCTCGTTTTAATCGCGTTTAATTTATTGCTTCAATCGCCGATCGCCGCCGCTTTACGTGTGCCATACCGCAATCCGCGCTATCCTCCCGTTTTTTTTCAACCGCAGCCTCAATTCACTCCCGGTAAGTGCACACAGCTCGCTTCGCTCCACTCGCTCAAACTTTTGCTCTTCTCTCACTATTCTCTTCTTTCGCTCGTCTGTCGGTGAATGCGGCTTCTGAAAGCGAGAGCCGCGCTCGCTTTCGCTGAACACGAGAGGAAAAATGTAAGCATCAATCAAAAATCGAAGTACCACAATAATTTGCGAGTGCGTGCACAACGCGCGTACCTCATTTCTTTTCAATTAACCGAATTTTCATTTCGTTTTTGCAAATGAATATCGAATGCATAGAAAACGAATAACGAGCGTTTTAATTGCTGAAAATGTGTTAGAACAAAACAAAACACTTGGCAATTGCTCTTCTCACTTGTTTCATTCACCGCAATCGCTTAAATTTCACTTTTTTTTTGTTAACACGCTTATTTTTTTGCCACCACTATCCTGTGAATAAACACGAATTACATTTTGTTAACTTTCTTTTGCTAGTTGCAACATTACATTTATTGTTTAATATGCATTTTGCTTTGCAGTTTGTTATGAGCTTAGTCAAAATATAATAAAACAACAGTTGAATTTTAAAAAATTATTTAAAATAATAAAATTGTGCAAAAAAAACTGCACGCAATAGCCTCGTTTGAAAGTAAACAATAAAAGCCTATCTTTCTTTTATATTATTTCATTTCATTCACTTTTTCCTTTACAAAAGTAACCCTTTGCTTTTTCAATGCTCACACACTGATTGCGATCACTGCTTTTGTTGGGAAAAAGAATGATCACAAAAAACGCGCTGAAATAAATATACGATGAAAAAAAATTGAACGAAATGAAGCGAAGAGAAAGTAAATACAATTAATTTTGTGTTGTTTTTTGTTGCAAAGCGGGTCCTTCTCCGAACGAAATTTTCAATGTCGAATTGTATTCACGAGAAAATGCGAAAACGCATCGCACCTCGGCTTATGAAATATTGGACGGCCGCAATCCACCGCTTATCATCCGTCGCGGAGATCCGTTCTATATCGGACTGCATTTTCGAAAGCCGTACGACGCTGAAAGAGATAAAATCAGGATGGAGTACATGTTCGGTACGCTTTTTTATTTATTGCCATTTTTTAATTAATTGCTCGAAATTTTTTCTAAATAACATTTGAAATTTTGCGTTTTTTCACTTTTCCTTAGGCAAAAAAACCGAAAGCATTGATTTAAATTTTTGTATGCATCTCTCTCTCCCTTTCTCTATAAATTATTTTTGTTGTTATTGATGAGTGTGGCAATTCATCACAGTAATAAACAGTTACAACACATTCTTAAAAATACCTTTCAAAGCTTTTTCATGGTTCCTCGTTTTCACGCCATTCTTCCAAGTTGACAGTAGCAAATCAGCAATTCTTTTATGAAGAGAAGTTTGATTATTTAGCAAAATTCAATCAGTTTAATCTCAAACTTTTCTCGATATAAAAAAAATTAAATTTCCACTCTCCAAGCACACCTCTTAAGACATTAGGAAAGTCCTGTTTTTAAAATCTTTCGACATACACTTTTTAATTTTTACTTTTTTTTAAAGATTTTTCTTGCGTACATCGCTTTCGGAAATTTCGATAATTTTAAAGCGAAAAATGTATAATTTAAAAGTAATGCGAAAAAATAGAAGGAAAATTGTAGTTCGTCATAGATAAAATTATACAAGACGTGCGTGTGATATGTATGTAATCGTAGTGAAAGATATGTCGTCGATTGAAAAATGATATTCTCACTATCCTAATTTACACGCCGTAAGGGCCGAAGCATAGCGAGTAAAATGCGAAATGAATACATCGATTTTACACGAGACAAACAATTGATTTATTTAAATATTCAGATTGACCCGAACTTTTTCTCGCTTCACAAAAAAACGCTGTCGTCTTGCGGTCTTTTCATATAAATTTAGGTCACTTCATTTTAAATGTACGAAAAAACAAGTATAACATCATTAAGAATAAAATTTTCTGACTTTTGAAACATATTTAATTTTGTTTTCGTTTTAAAAAAAGCGAAACGAATACATGTTTGATAAGATGATTCCTTTAAGAATTTATTTTCATTTTCAGTAAAGTTAAAACATGCAACACCCGTCGACTCCTCGATCGACTGATTTTTTATTTCTTGAATGCACTAAGAATATTCGCTCCTAAAGCGAGAACAATCGTTTAGGCATCAATCAGCAATAAAACAAAAATATGTAAAACGAAAATTTGTTTGCAAACACTGTCTTCTCCGGAGAAGTGTTTTTTCCAAACTTTGCATTTTAATGCGCGCAGCGAAAAAGGAAATAAGAGATGAGTGTATCGCCTTACGAAGCAACCTTATTGGATTCTCAAAATAACCCGTTAATAAATGATTAAATTTCTAAATGCACCTACGCTGTAGGACCTCGACCGCAGCTGGGCAAAGGAACCTTGATCTACTTGCCAGTTACCAGTAAACGTGAATTCACCAAAGAGAAAAGCAAATGGGACGCACGAATGCACAATGTCGAAGGTAATGTGGTTACGGTGCAAGTTCACATTCCAGCGAATGTTGCTGTTGGCATTTGGAAACTTCGAATATCGACGAAGCAGCAAGGATCGCGCAATATAAAATCATTCGATGTGCGAGAGCGTATTTATGTGCTTTTCAATCCTTGGTGCAAAGGTATGTAATTACTGCTTGCAAACAGCGTTGAAAAAAATTTCGAAACAAATTCATTCCTTCATCGCGAATTTAAACATTCAAAAACAAAATTGAGACTCGAATTTAGTTTATCGAGAGTTAATCAAATGAAAATCATTTCGGAATCTTGATTAAATTCAGCTTTGGTTTAGTTTAATACCATACAATTAAATATAAATTTAAAATAAAACTCGAGCGGAAAAACGTTGAAACAGTTGTTTGAAAACAATTATGCTTAAAAAAAGCCGAAGCTTTAAACGTGATTAAAAGCAAATAGCTGTGTGCGTGGAATCGAGAAGAGAAATGAATCTCCGCACACTTGTTGTGGGAATAAGCAAATGCGAAGCAATGAATTAAGCAAAAAAAGGATGAAAAACAGTTACACTTATTAAATTTTCAAATAAAACTCTCGCTGCGAACTCAGCGTCAGAAATTAGAGTGAATTTAGCGATCGGCAAAATTTAAATCGAAAATGAAATTTAAAAATGAATTGACCGCTGAGAGTTAACGCTTTAGAAAAAGTGAAAACAAACTCGCTTTCGACGAGCGAAACTGAATATCGAGTTTTCGGTCACTTTGTTACGTTTTCCACAAAAGGTGAATGAATAACAACACATGTGAAGAGAAGAAAAGCGAACCGTGTCAAAAATATTAATTCATTTGTTTGCCTGCGGGCAATTAATAATCAATAGAAGACGCTGTTTACTTGGCGAACGAAGAGTGGAGACGCGAGTACGTGCTGAACGATGTCGGCAAAATTTACATCGGCTCGCATTCGAAGCCCAAAGGCAGAAAATGGATTTATGGGCAGGTAAGTTTCGCTTCTGCACGCTTTCAATTCGATTTTCTCATCATTTTTTCGTTTTCAATATATGCAAAAAATCGATCTTCGCTTTTTTTCAATACACCAAAAAAGTTTCGCTTGCTTTTTGAAAGCCGAAAACTTCCGCTAACTATAATTGCGGTGATAAAAAGGTTAAAAATATGCTATTAAATACAATTCGCTATCTTCTTTTGTGCTCAATTTAGAAGCTTAAAAACGAAGCGAGACGATAAAGCGCTGCGTTTTCAGGCGAAATATTTGAAGAACTTCGCTAAATTTAGACATGCTTTACGGCAAAATGCGAAGCAATTGTTCATTAGTAGCTGCAAAAATTCTCACTTCTTTTGAAAGAATTAAGTTGAAGATATGAACATGTTGTGAAAGTTTATCATGAGCTTAAATTCATTTTGTAAATCAAAAATATTTGTGAAAAAAAACTTAAAAACAAATTAAACAGAAAAATCGAAAACATTTTGCATTCATAAAATTGCAAAAAAATTTTTTAATTCAATTAGAAATTTACAGTTTTCAAAAACCTGTCTTTTTATAAAGCGAAATCAGTAATCTGACCATGCGATAAGCTGGAAATCTAATAATTCATTTACTCAAGGTTCGAAAACTGTGAAAGTTCGTGAAAAGAAGTTACCTGTATCGATTGAAAACGAGAAGAATACAAAAAATATTCATTGCTTCTTTCCTTACTAGTTCACGGGCACAGTTTTACCCGCCGTTATGTTCATGATGGATAAGACAAACCTGGATTACGCGGCGAGAGCGAATCCGGTGAAAGTTGTTCGTGCGGTGGCAGCTATGGTAAGTGTTCATTTATTATTGCATAAGACTTCGTCGATTTTTTAAACTCGTTTGCATTGCTTTTTTCGATCGCAATTCGATTAACCATTATTAATCAATTTCAATTTAGGTTAATAGTCATGATGATAATGGCCTACTAGTCGGTAATTGGTCTGGAAGCTATGAGCTTGGTACACCTCCGTGGCAATGGACTGGTAGTTCGGCTGTATTAGAACAATACTTGCGCACGAATGGTGAACCAGTAAAATTTGGTCAGTGTTGGGTTTTCGCTGGCGTTACAACAACTGTGTGTAAGGCGCTTGGCATATCGGCGCGTACAGTCTCAAATTTTGTTTCCGCTCACGACACCGACGACAGTTTAACTGTGGATAAATTTTTTGATAAAGAGGGAGAAACAATTTCGGATGTGAACTCCGATTCTATTTGGAACTTTCATGTGTGGACTGACTGCTGGATGTCACGACCAGACTTGCCACCGGGTTATGGTGGGTGGCAAGTGATTGATGCTACTCCGCAAGAAACCAGCGATGGATTGTATCGCACTGGCCCTACGTCCATCGAGTCCGTTCGCAGAGGAGAAATAAATTTTCCGTACGACGCGCCGTTCGTTTTCTCAGAAGTTAATGCGGACGTTGTCCACTGGCAGCTCGACGAACGAAGTACGCTCGGCTGGAAAAAAATAAAAACTAACAAATATCAGTGAGTACAAAGCGAATGTCAGCGAGTTGTGCTTTCAAAAATTAACAAGTGATAAGATTTCGCAGCAAAAAAAGTTTATTGTATCGAATAGGTCACAATTAGCTTTAAACTTGTGTGACCTTATTCTCAAAGTTAAGCTTTTATTTGAAAATTGTCTCTCATAAAACGAATATTACATATAGCGCAACGCAGTCGAATTCTTTCGTGATTTCATTTTTAGCTGCGGGCAAATTCTGATTAACTTTGACTTAAATATGCACAGTGAAAGAAAGTTGTAATGAGACTTAAATCTTCGCACAGCATAAAAAGTCATTTATTATGTGTCGGAGTTGCTTAGCTTTCATTGCATCCGCCTGACTGAAATTTCTTTCACTGTAATTTTCGGTATTTACTCCATAAACAAAGAACAGATAAAAGCTCTATTACATGATGGCAATTCTATCTTTTGATCGCATAATCAATCGGCAACCAATTTAAACTGTTTATCATTTTTGCAGCGTTGGTCGAAAATTAATGACAAAACGAAGTGGCATTGATGACAATTCGCCTGGTGGTCTTGGCGATGCCGAAGACATTACTGATCTTTATAAGTTTAAAGAAGGCACCGAAGAGGAACGAATGGCCGTATTGAATGCCGCTCGAATCGGAGGTCTCTCCTTTTTGTTTGAATTACCGGAACCTGGTAAAGAAGATGTGGATTTTGATCTCAAAGATATCACAGGGGTACTGATCGGACAGCCATTTTTCATAATGGTGGAAATGGTTAACCGCAGTCCGTATCCGCGAACAATCACTCTTGTCATAAACACAAATTCAGTTTACTACACTGGCATTTTAGCGAGGAAAGTGAAACGCGATCGGCAAATATACTTACTGCAACCGGGTCAAAGTAAGTGAATTTCTCTTGAAGATTAAGATTAATTGCGATATTTTTGATTTATTTGCATTACAGGAGAACTAGTTCGTCTTAGAATTGCTCCTGAAGAATATTTAGACAAATTAGTTGATTATTCAATGATGAAAATCTATGCGGTCGCGACAGTGAAAGAAACGCAGCAGACGTGGTCCGAAGAAGATGATTTTCTGATCGAGAAACCGCCTATTTACTTAGGAATACGTGGTCAACCAGTTGTTGGCCAACCGTTCGGTCTTGAAATTAAATTCACAAATCCTTTACAACGTTATTTGACCGACTGCAAATACACAATAGAAGGCCCAGGCTTAACGCGACCTGTGCAAGTTAGAATACGTGATATTGGACCACAAGAGACGGTTGTGCATGTGGAAAAATTAGTGCCACGCAAACCAGGTCCACGAAATATTGTGGTTGTGTTCCATTCACGCGAATTACACGACGTCATCGGCTCGAAAGCAATCGAAGTGTTCGGATAACATTGCCTCTTATTTATATCGCAATTTCACAACTGCCATCTTTAGCTGCTATCGCACGAGCTATAAACTGTGTTGTTTTAAAGACCAGACTTCGCGGGAGTTGAAGAAGATCGAGTTTTCAATTTAATCACGACTCGAAAATGAATGCAATTAGCGAGTTCATTGAGAAATACATTTTTGAATTTTGCAGAAATCGTTACTATTTTTTAAAATTAAGTTTTTTAAAAGTTTTCTAAAACATTTTTGACAAGTGATATCAAATGAATAGAATTTTTTACTGAAAATATGTCAATGGCATCTGACTGTTTTCAAGCATTGGAGATTCATTTGAAAGCAGCAACACAATGATTAATATTTAAATGTATTGTGAACATCAACTAGGTACAAGTAAAGCAATTTTTATTTTCCATTTCTGAGATTTAATTGCAAACTGTCAAAAGAAGCAGCTCAATTGTTAAAACTTTCGCATTTAAACGCCTCAAACTGACAAAAAGGTTGAAAGTCAAAATTTAGGTAAATTATTTTTGAATAAACATTTCATTGCTCTTGCGCTTTTACAGTTAAAATAACAATTTTCTTCAAATCGTTCTTGAAGAAGTGTCATTCAAAGCAAACTAATTGCTTTCAGATTTTCGCAAATTTTTAATATTTCATATTTTCAATATTTAATTGATTGCCTCACTCGAGGATACTAACTTTTTTGCAAGCCGATCACTTGAACAACCAGGCTTGATCAGTTTTGAGTTTCACAATTAAAAAACATGCATTTTACGAAGCTGATATTTTGTCACTTAACAGCTTTTTAAATCAAAAAGAGAATTAAAATATTTAAGAATTGTTACTCATCATTATTCGATGAACAATTTAAAATAATAATTATTATCCGTGACGAGAATGAATCGTTTTAGTTGAATCTTTTTAGTAAAAGTTCACGCTTCAAAGTTTAAAGCTGTTAAAAATCAAAACTAACAAAGTTGTAAGTTGGCAAAATTAAGATTGTCAAAACTCTTTATATGGTCACAACCTGAGCTAAATATTCGAATAAATTCAATTCAATTGAGAAAAAAGAGCTTAGGATGCTCTTGTTTAAAATATTAAATGCTTAAAATTTTAAAAAGAGAAAGCTGATAATTTTTATTTATTGATTTTATAAGAATAAAATTTATTTCAAATTGTAAATATATTGTAAATTATTATAAATATACTGCAGGAAAAGTGATTATTGAGAACTCATTCATTTATTCGTTTAGTTTCATAAATTTGTTTTTATTGGCTTCAGAAGTGTCAATAATTTAATGTGATCAATAATAAAAAGGACGATTTCCGACATAAAGTTTTGGTTTTGCCCTTTCTGAGCCGTAAGCAAACCCATGGTGAGGTCCATAACCACTCGGACTCGGAACTTTACCGGTATCTGTTCTATAATAATAATCCTTTCCTGCGACCACAAAATTACGTCGCGATTCAAACTTGTCGACATCATATAACGGTTGTGGTTCAAATTGAGGTCGTCTTAAATGCACAGCTTCCTGTTCAGCAAACTCAGGCTCTACGTTAAAATGATGCAAATGCCCATGTCTTGCATGGAAATATGCATGTGGACTCGATTGAGGTATTCCTCCTTTGGTGGTGTACTTAGCAAAATATCTCACGAAATCACTTGAGGGGTAACCAGGTGTTGCTTTTGAGCCAACAACTACGACTCGATGATGCGGATGTTTAATCGGATGCTTGCCATTTCCGTCTTGAGAAACATGGTGAACATTATTCTCATGAACAAGAGAATGTTTATACGATGGAGGAAAATGTTCAACATAATAATGATGATAGTGGCGATAGTCGCTGGGAAGAACTCCTAATGAGTAGAACTTCCAAGGATTTTTTCCTATTTCGCATTCAAACTAAAAATGAGAACAGAAACAAAGTACATGAGTGAAAGCGAATCAAATAGCAAAATGTTGAATTAAAATGAAAAGACAAACCTTATTGAAAAGAAAAATGAAGATAAAAGCGAAAATACACGATTTCATTTTTACTTTGATTTTGAATTAATTTCAAATGCTTTTTGAAAGAAAATTTTTGAATAATCAAAATGTTAATGATTAAAAATGTTTCTTTTGTGCTTTCAGCTAAGGTCACCGAGTAAATTATTATTATTTGCTTTTCTACTGCGAGTGGTTGAATTTCGAAATACGTGAAGAGAAGGGCATTTCGTCCCAATGCTTAACATTATGCACACCTCCTCCGAAAAAGAATTAAAGTTAATTTTATTTCATTTACATACACATAATACAAATAATGCGCGAATCTTTGTGTGTAGTGAGAAGCAAGCAATAAAAAAAATTCATTAAAAAAATTTCATTAACACAATATGCCCACAATCTTCGCTTAAAGTCAGACGCTCCTTATTTAGTTTGCTCAAAATCATTGTAAGTTTACAACAATTTTAAAAAATTAGAAATTTCAAAAATGTTTCGATATTTTTTTTCTTAAATGAAAATTTACTATTTTTTAATAAACACTTTGATCTATTAAATTTGAAGAGAAGAATAGAAGTTTAATATTTGCTTTCACTACGGATTCAATGCGCGCTAGCTCCTTAAAATTATTTTTTTATGCATATATAAATACGAAATTACATTTTCTAGAATAGAGAAATGTTTCATTTGAGTCTATTAAATTTTCGGAAGTTTAGTTGCTCGAATGAGTGGGTTGTTCAATTGCAAAATTTGTTTTCCTTCACTTCGATAATCATAAGAACAATCGTGTGCTTCTGAATACCGATGCGACGGACAAAATAGAGATCCGCATCTGTTGAAGATACCGAATAAGTTTTTAAATTTTAGACCTTTGATAATAGCACAAATAAGTTTACCTGCACTTATATCTAGAGGCCAGTCCTAAACGCTTTTTACACAAAAAACATCTGACAGCGAGCTTCTTTTCACTCGACTTAATTACTGGCGGTAAACTTTTTTTGTCCGCTTGTCGCTTTGTAAGCAATAAAGCTGATTGTTTACGTAGTAACAAACGCTTGGACCCAGCAAAAGCCTGCAGTTCTTTTACCGACGATTCTTTATGCATTTTGGCTACATTACCAACAAATGGAGTTGTCTGCGGTCTTTTCGGTAGAGGCACTATGCATGCAACGGAGCCGCACACCGAGGTTTCACTCGGAGCTTCGGCTATCGATGAGGTTGTCGAAAGTTCTTTGAATTTTTGAATTGATTGAGCTTTTGCAGCAAGAATACTTTTTGGTGATAAACTATTTGATCGAGTTCGAGTTTGGCGGAATGCAGTTACAAGTTTTAACGAATCAGTTGAATTTAACGAACACTTTGACGTAGATTTTTGTAACGAAGCAAAGGCGGTCGGTTTCAATGATTCTAATTCTTGGTTAGATTTGGAACAATTATTATTTGCGGACGGTTTGATTGATGGCAAGTGAATAGGTGTTTGTCTATTAAACTTGGTCTTTGTTGAACTTTTCGAAATCTTTTTTTGATCTTCGATCGTCGGCAGCTTAATCTGCTCCAAATTTACCGAATTTATCTCATCCATTTTCTTATTTTTACGAATCGAAAGCGATCTCATTCTTCGTTGCAATTCGTCGATTTTGATTCGCAAATTTTCATTTTCGATTTCGCGATCGGTTCGCGTTCGCTTTGTTTTATTTGATTTTGCACTCGCGTTTCTCGAACCAGAGAGCATATTGTTTTCGGTTGATGAACTCGTGTTCTGCAGCTCCCAACTGTTACTCGCACTGTCTGTATTCGTCGTATTTATCGTATACATTTTGATATTATCGCCGTTTTGAAATATTAGCACAGTTAAAGGCGTCGAGTCAAAAGCGTGATTGCTTTCGCATTCTTGGGCAGTGCTGACCGTTGACTCTTTAATTTGAGCAGTTGTCAGTGGCGATTCAGTCAATGGACCTCCTCGGAGACCAATTACCAAACGTAAAATAGCACCAAAGCCGATTCCATACTCATCTAGTGAGAATTCATCTTTGAGCTCTTCGCCTTGCCAAATTAGATGTTGCTGATTCTGAAGAGAAAATAATGATTAATGAATTAAATCGATTGGATAATTTTCTTGCTGAAGAACACACATAATTTTTAATCGAGAACTAATGTGTGTCCTAAGAGAGAAATAATTAAACTTACTACTGGAATGCCTTCCTCAACTTGTAATTTGAACTTAACAGCGTAGATGGTCTCTTGTGACATGATCTGCATTTCAAATGTCGTACCAGTTAATGTTTCGATATAAATAGGTATTTGGTTGACAGATCGATGATGGGTGGTAAAGAACGTCTCTCTCTCGCGCGAAGGCGAATCAATGGCTGAAGATGAACTAATTGTATTTGTCGATGTGCGCTCATTAAAACATGTTGGTTTCTCATCCCTAATGATCTCGCATTCTTCGCATTCTTCGCAATCTTCGCTATTATACAAATCTTGTGAAGAATGTGAATAAAATGTGAGCGGTGATGAGACAGCTCCTGAATCAGAAAACGATTCTTTTTTTGACGATTGCGATCTGCTGCTTATGCTGTGACCATCATTTGATGGTGTACTCGCTGAGGATGAGTTCGAGTTCGGTGTTTCTGGCATTTTTGTTAACTACCAACGCTGAGCAAATCTCGGCAACGTTACTGCTCGTAAAGATCACTTTAAAATTCGAGTTTACTTCCGATTTTGATTCACAAACAAAGCTAATTTTAAACATTTCAATCAAAGACATACACTAATAATGCAACGAATGAAATAAGCATCGTTTGCATGCATTTCCAAGTTCTCTGTCGTCAATTGCACAAATCGATTTTTCGCTCAATGTTCGCATTACGTATAAAAACGTACAAATAGCAACGCAACCAACTTTCATACGCTAAGCATATACACTTGGCGTCTTTATTCTTCAAAATCGGCCAATTTGGCTGTTTGCAAACGATAAGACAATTGATCATCTAGAAATAAAAGGCGATTTTGAGGATTTTATGCAAAATTTATAAAATAATTAAATTTAAATTTTTCTTTTATACAAAGAATTTATAACACCATAAACTCATTACAATTTATCAAAAAAGATAAGCAGTTAAAAACAAAAATAATAGAATTTGTTTTAGTTTATTTTAAATGAATGTGCTAAAATAAAGCAAGCACATAAAAGAGCTTGGAAGAGCTTTGCATGAGCAAATTTGTAAATATAGATGTAAATATAGATTATAGGTGGTGAACACTTCCTAATATTCGAAATTTGATTCTGCATATAATTACTGAATGAGCAACCAACAAATTCAATATCAATTGTGAATAAATAAATCACTAACTTTCAATTTACAACTTACAACAGGTATTGCCCGAATGTTGCATATAAAAACTTTCACCAAAAATCTTCCTCGTTTAAATTGTTGACCAGCTGATGGATGGAGCCGTTCAAAACATTGTCAGTTGTTTAAATGTGAAAATTTAATAAAACCTTTCAATTTAAAATCTGCCTGTAGAAAAGCAGGATGCTGGTCGAAACGTACATTCGTGTCCAGAAAAACTTTCAATTTGTTGATTTACAGTAAAGCAGGTTTTAAGTAAAGTGAAAGATTTTTCTGAACATGAGTGCACATACAGATCGGAAAAAATGTTTGTCCTGGATCGATCATTTAATATCTTATTACTTAGAAGAGTATCAATTTTGGTAAGGGTTTCTCGACAAAATTTAAATGCATGTAAAAGTAAAATTCAGCGCACTTATCAATTTTGTTAAAAAAAAACAAGTTTCACTGTATACTATTGAAAGTGAAACTCAAAAAGTGTGTTTTATTGAATGAAAAAATTATTTTTAATTTTTCATTACATATGACTTAAGCTGCTTTTATGCCAGAACAGAAAGAGCTTTAAACCAATTATAATTATTTAATGTTTTAAGCTTTTGAATTTTTTAATTTCGGAAAAATATTTTTGCAATTCGCACGTTGAATGGCAAAAAGAGCAAATATA